>JAKSZT010053808.1:1676187-1762646 GCA_026826555.1 Tolypeutes matacus
ACGACGCTCTTTCTATCTTTCTATTCAGGCTAAGACATATCATTGTCTGTTGTTTTTCTTTAGGAGGCACCAGGAATCGAACCCGAAACCTCCCATGTGGGAGGCAAGCACTCAACTGCTTGAACCACATCTGTTTCCCGATCTATCTTATTTTTTAAAAAATTCTTAGAGTTGTTAAAATGTTAAAATTTCACATATAATGTGAGCCTCCTAATATCTTTGTGTGACAGGTAAAGAGGAATCATCCCCTTTTGCAGATGAGCTGGGCCTCAAAGAGTCTTTGTCTTGCTCAATTTCATTTAGTCTATCTATTGGTATTATCTGATTGCAAGCAAAAGAAACCTGGCAAAAATTGACTTAAGGAAGAAACAAGGAGGTCATTGGCTTATTAACTAAAAGTAGGTTGTGGTGGGAACTGAGGTAAAAGGAGGTGAACTACCTTCACCCATATCTAATTTGGAGGCTTAATGATATCATGATGTCTCTTTCTCTTATGTCAGTCATTCAGTTCTGCTTTTCTGTATATTGGCTTTGCTCTCAGACATGCTTGATCTTGGTTGTAAAAGGATGAAAACCAGCAACTTGGGGCTTGCATTCCATCTTCTCACCAGATAGAGTGCTTCATTGTCCCAGTTGACACTCATCAAATTGGCTTTGGCCAGAGATATGGAATATGCTGACTGGCCATGCCTAGGTCACATGCCTTCCCTTGGAACTGAGGGATAGGGTTCAGGAGTTGTTAATGTACCAAGCTCCATAGATTCATAATGGGAAAGAACTAATTCTCTGCATGGAAAATCAATTTGCAATTACCAAAAAAAAAAAAAAAAAAGAGGGAATAGATCTTGAGCAGGCCAAAAAAATATTTACACATAAATACAAAGTAGGATTCAAACCTAGGTCTGCTTGATTTCACAGTGTGAACTCTTTATTTTATGCTACCTCCATACATCCTATTGCAAATATTATAAAATTTTACTCAGTATACTTATAACTCAAAAATAATCTCAAGGTGGACTGGCAGCTCCGCTTTTGAGAGGATGTATACATGGGGTTTTCCAATCGAACACACCAGGGTGGTGTCTGCAAGTAATTGCTGCCATGGACACACAACTGTCTACTGGGCCAACTTGCAACAACACAGCAAATGGTCCTACTACCATAAGCAACAACTGCTTGTCACCAGTTGATTCTGCAAACACAGAGGAAAACAAGTCATATTTAATAGTCGACTACTTTCCTCTGAATATGACACAGGAGGAACTAAAGAGTCTTTTGGAGAGCATTTTAGTTTTCTGGGCTGCACAAGCAAAGACCATGAAATGGGTTGGGTTAAAAAATGGGAATTTATTAGTTCACAGTTTTGAGGCTAAGATAGAAGTTAAACCAAGGCATCATCAAGGCAATGCTTTCTTCCTGAAGACTGTGGCATTCTCGGCCTGGCTGCCAGAAATTTCTGGCCCTTAGCTTATCACATGACAACGCACATGGTGGCCTTTCTTGGCTTCTCCATTCTCTTCTATGTTTTGTTGATTTTAGCTTCTTGTTTCTGTGGATTTCTCTCTGTGTGTGTGAATTTCATTCCACTTATAAAGGACTCCAGTAATAGGATTAAGATGGATCCTGATTGGGCTGGGCTACACCATAACTGAAGTAACCTCAACAAAAGGTCCTACTTACATGGGTTCACACCGACAGGAATGGATTAAATTTAAGAGCATGTTTTTTTTGGAGTACAAACAACTCCAAACCACCACAGGGGGCATTGGTGAGATGGAGTTCTGTAAGCTTGTAAGAGATACAATAACAGGGCAGAGTTTGGGATATAGCTTTGTGAGTTACATTGACCATAAAGATGCAGAGACAGCTAACAACATGCTGAAAGGATTGAGACTTCAGAACAAAATAATAGAAGTTTCCTATGCTTGTCCAAGTTCAGTTTCTTTCAGATATGCAAATTTATGTCAGTGGGCTTCTGATAACTATGACCCAGAAGGAGTTGGAACCGCTTTTTTTCACAATATAGTTGAATTATTACTTCTCGTATTCTTGTTGACCAGGTCACTGAAATATCAAGGGATGTAGGGTTTATGCAATTTGATGTGTGTTGAGGTAGAAGAGGCTATCAAAGGTCGAAATGGCCAGAAATCTTCTGTTGCCATAGAGCCAATCATTTTAAAGTTTCCTAATAATACAAGCCAAAAAACTAACCAGGCCATCCTTTCCCAGCTGTATCAGTCTCCCAACAGAAAGTATCCAAGACTGGTACCTCAGCAGGCACAACATTTTAGGTTGGACAGTCTGTCAATATGGCCAGTGGAGTAAAGAGCTTTTCTCCAATGACCATTAGCTGGAAATAATATCCCTGAACATCTAGGAACAGGGTGGTATGTTTTTCTGTACAACCTGGCTCCTAACACAGATGAGAGTATCCTATGGCAAATGTTTGGGCCTTTTGTAGCTGTCACCAATGTGATGGTCATCTATGACTTTAACACAAATAAATGTAGAGGTTTTGGATTTGTGACTACGGCAAACTATGATGAGGCTGCCATGGCAAAAATCTAGCTTCAGTGGACCCTGTCTGGGAGATAGAGTACTGCAGTTCTCCTTTAACACAAATAAAATGCACAAAACCTAATGAGCTCTTGTCTTCAGTCCATTTATGTTTGAAAACTATACAAAAAGGCAAGTTAGGAAAGAATTTACACATTAGTAAATGTCTTTGTAAGTCAGTGTTGACATGAGAATAAAATAACTACTTAGCATCTTAAGGAACATGTGAGTTTTTTTATTGCTAGTATTTGAATTAAAACTTCTTAAGTATCTTTTATGTTTGAATATGGACAAAAGGTAAAGAGTTTTTACCTGTTAACATTGCATTCTATTGCCTTCTTTGAAGAAGGTGGTCCTTTTAAAGTGTTTCAGTTAAGAGAAGACATTCTTTTTCTTTCAACAAAACTGCCTTGAACCTGTGAGTAAATTTTGAGGCTTTGTATTGGAATTTTTTGGTTGGTTGTGTCTTTATTTCCTCCCTTTTTTCTGATCAGCTTTGTGTGTAATTTACAGTTAAAGCATTGTTGTTATATCTGTTTAAGAAAAGTAGTTTGAACTTCACATTTTTATTTATAAAGTTAAAAAAGTATTTGTTTTATAATTATGATTTGGGTTTGAGGAAGGGGGAGCTACAATATAAATGCTTATTGTAAGAGTATGGGAGAACTTTTTGCAAAGCAGTACCTTGCCGAAGAGATAAAAAAGCCTCTTTGATATGGGTTCTTTTAAAAACATCTGTGGTGGTTTGAAACTGTATGTAACCCAGAGAAGCATGTTCTTAAAGGTAATCTATTCACATGTGTGTGTGAATCTATTTTAAGTAGGACTTTTTGATGAAGCTACTTCAATTAAGATGTGACCCTTCTCATTCAGGATGGGACAATGATAAGAGAATGAAATTCAGACAGAGAAAGCCAAGGAGGAAAGAAGCTGAAAGCAATGAAACCTGGAAGAGAAGGAAGAGACCAGCAGATGCTGCCACGTGCCTTGCCACGTGGCAGAGGAGCCAAAGATCATAGGCAGCTGATCTTTGGGGAGAAAGCATCACTTTGATAATGCCTTGATTTGGACATTCTCATGGCTTCAAAATGTAAGTTAATAAATTTCTATTGTTTAAAGCCAACTCATTTCATGGTTTGTGCAGCCTCAGACACTTTAAGCAGCCTCGGACACTAAAACAGATTTTGGCACTAGGAGAGTGGCGTACTACTATTGCAAACACCAAAAATGTGGAAATTGTTTTGGAATTGGATAATGAATAGAGACTGGAGGAATTGTGAGATGCTTGGTAGAAAAGTCATAGATTGCTTTGAAGAGACTGTTTATAGAAATATGGATGCTAAAGGTACTTCTGATGAGGCCTTAGAGAAAATGACAAATGTATCATTGGAAACTGGAAGAAAGGTGATCCTTGTTTTAAAGTGGCAGAGGACATGGAAAAATTGAGTTCTGATGTTGGACAGAAGGCAGAATTTGAAAGTGATGAACTTGGATATTTAGCTGAAGAGATTTCCAAGCTAAGTGTGGATAATGCAACCTGATTTATCCTTGCAGCTTATAGTAAAATACAAGAGGAAAGGGATAAGCTGAGAACTTAACAAAGAAGGCACAAAGAAATCAGAAATTGATGGTCTGGAAAATTCTGAGTTTCTGAAAAGTGAGTCCCCCCAAAATAGTGCTCCATGTGAGGGTTTAACTGAACATGGATCCAGTCAGTCATTTCAGTGCAAGTCAGGATTGGAAATGCAGTTATCCAGGAAGAATGTGTGGAAAGTCCTACTGTCTGATGGTTTGAGACCCTGTGTGTTACATGCAAAACTGACAAGTTTTTTCCATTCCACATGAATGTAACCACTGCCAGCCTGGACTAAAAGGGACAGAGTGAAGGAAAAATCACATCAAAGGCAGTATCATGGAAGCTGAGGTCAGGATCAAAGACATCTTTTCAGGCCAAGAGAGTGAACCCACCCATGTATGTGGAAAGGGTGAGTATGCCCTGGCACTTGGAGAAGGCAGGCCTTCTGTACCATTGTTCAGGAAAAGTGTTGCCACCCCCAGTGTTCAGAGAGTGTAGAGCATATTCCCTGGGGATTACAGAGAGTCTGGTTGCCACCCCACTGTTCTGAAAGAGTTGAGCCTGTGCCCCAGAGATTGTGGAGAGTTTGGCCATCATTCCATTGTTTTAAGAAGGTGGAAACTTCACCCCAGTATTTGGGGAGAGCATGGCCACTGCATATGCACTTGGAAGGGGTGGGACTGCCACTCCATCAGAGTCAGAGGACAAAATGCGGCTCTATAGATGACTCTCAGACCTTGAAATCTAATCGCCTATGCCCTTCAGGGTTTCAAAATTGTTTGGGACCCATGGCTCTGTTTTCCTTTCAATTCCTTCCTTCTGGAATGAGGATGTTTATCCTATCCCTGTCCCTCCATTGTATAAAGCAGATAACTTGTTCTCTTGCTTTTACAAATCCACAGATGTAGGGGAATTGTGCTCCAAGACAGACCATACATATAATCAATTTTGATGAGACTTTATATTTAGCATTGTTTCTGAAATGACTTAAAGCTTTTGAGATATCGTGAAGAAATTAAAGTATTTTGCATATAGAAAGAATATGTCTTTTGGGGGTCTGGAGGGTGGAGTGTGGTGGTTTGAAACAGCATGTACCCCCAGAAAAGCATGTTCTTAACGTTCATCTATTTCTGTGGGTGTGAACCCATTATAAGTAGAACATTTTGATGAGGCTACTTCAGTTAACGTATAACCTACCTCATTCAGAATGGGATTTGATACTCTTACTGGAGTCCTTTATAAATGGAATGAAATTCAGACAAAGAGAGAGAAAGCCACAGAAGCAAGAAGCTGAAAGCAATGAAACCTAGAAGAGAAGGAGAGACCAGCAGATACCGCCATGTACTTTGCCATATGACAGAGGAGTCAAGGATCACCAGTAGGCAGTCTTCAGAAGGAGTCCAAACCATCATCACCTTGATGATACCTTGATTTGAACAATTTGACAGCCTCAAGCTGTAAGCTACTAAATTCCCATTGTTTAAAGCCAACCCATTTCATTGTATCTGCTTTAAGCAGACTCAGAAACTAAAACCACCTCAATTTTTATAAAAAAGAAAATTTGAAGAAATTTTTACTGGTTCCAGAACAAATATTTTAACTTGAATACTTTGGGAAATCCTTTCAAATGACACCTAGTGAGATTTTAAAATTTACCAGGAAATTTGCAGCGATTGGAAAATTTGAAAAGATTTATGATGTAGAAAAACTTTTGAGATCTTTTGATGAAAAGAGTAAAATCAACAAGGGGAAACACTGCTGGTTTCATTTTTGTAATCACCAGTGGAACATTTGATCATGCTGGTTATTATGTGATAGGTGACTCACATATTTTTTTAAAATTACAAAAGAATACATAAAAGCAGGCAATAAATATGGCAAGTGAAGTTTGCTGGCTTGGGGTGTTGGATGTGGGGGTTATTTGGGACAGGGGGCACCTGGGGCATGCTTCTAGGGAGTGTGTGAGTGCTCATCTTGCCATAGTGTGTTATATCAATGGGTGGAAACCTATATAATGAGCAGGAAGGTGGTGGACTCCCATCTTGGGGAGGCCTACTATGTTCTAAAATAGAGGGGCAGGAGTCTCTCGAGACCATGGAGAGTGCCTAATAGGGGAGGGCAGACCAAGTGTCAAGCCCTCAGTGTTGTTGCAAGTAACTATGAACCTTGTCCTTCAAGGAGTGAAGCCTAGTAGTTGCCATGGGTCCCAAGGGGAGGGGGAGGGAGAATAGGATAGATGGAATAGGGGGCATTTTGGGAGAAATGGAAGTGTTCTACATGATCTTGCTGTGATGGATACACACCGTGTTGAATTGCATTAAAGTTTATAAAAGTGTATGGCCCAAAATGTAAACCATAATGTAAACCATTTACCATGGTTGGTAGCTATGTTTCAATATTTGTACATCAGTTGTAACAAATGTACCATCCACATATAAAATATTATTAATAGGGGAAGGGGGGAATGGGGGAGGGTGCTGGATATATGGAAGTCCCCTGTATTCAGTATGTGACTTTTCTGTAACCTAAAACTTGAGGACAAAATGAAAAAAAATAAAAAAAGAAAGAAAGATACTGGGGGAATAAATGGAAGAAAATGTCACTGTACATATAGGACAACAGATTTTACAGTGATGAAAGGCAAAAAGGTCAAAAAAAATTTTTTTTAAATATTTTTATTTTAGTTTCTATTATCTAAAAAAATTTTTAAATTGTATTTTATTTCTTATTTTTAAAACTATCATTATTATTTCATTTTCTCATTAATTGTATTTGGCTATTTTAATGGTTTCCTTTTTGAAGAAGTTTTGGATCACAGAAGGGTTACAACTGTGTCAGGGGAGGATCATTGGTGTGGGGTGTCAGTGACAGGGATACATGGGAGGAACCTCACCTGGGCATACATATAAGGCATATGAATGTGTTCAAATGTTCATAAGGCATTGTCACAGTGGGTGGAGATTCACACAATAACCGAAGGAATATCAAATTCCCATCCTGGGGAGCTCTGCCACATTCTCTAATGGATCAGAAAGAATCCTCCTAGTATAGGGGCAAAGACTAGTGAAGGGAGATGGTCCATTGACAGGCCCTTGATATAGATGACTGTGCATATGAACCTTTACTCTTGAAATGGAAACTTAGCCTAGTATTATAGGGTGCCTAAGAGTTGCCTTCTGGGAGCCTCCTTGTTGCTCAAATGTGGCCTCTCTTTAAGCCAAACACAGCATATAAATACATTATCTTCCCCCCAGCATGGAACATGACTCCCAGGGATGAGCCACCCTGGCACTGAGGGATTGTTACCAAGCACCAACTAGGAATGCAACTGGAAAAATACCTTGACCAAAAGGAGGAAAAGGTAAAGATAAATGCGTTTATATGGCTAAGAAACTTCAAAATGAGTCAGGATGTCATTCCAGAGGTTACACTTATGCACATCTCAGCAGGATCTCTTTGTCTGCCAAAGTAGATACTACCCCAAATAGCAGGGCTCCTGAGGGCTCTGGAGACATCCAGACACTATAGTCAAGGAAGATAGCTCAGGAGTTTGGTGCCTTGCCAGGAGGCCCTACTTTGGAATTTATGCTCCCCAGAGTGACAGAGTTGGGCGCAATTGTGGTTTCCCTACACATGGCTCTTCTGTCCTATTTGAACCTATAATTAGTACTAGAGTTGGTAGGTGTACATCCAAGAGACTTAAATCTTTGGGCTGTCCATGTGCCATCTGGGCCCTGAATCTCAATGGCATTGCAACACCTACTCTCCAGTTCATCGGTCTTACCCAGGACAACTAACATGGAAGTGATGATGGACAACTACCATACTGAGGAACTGAGAAAGTCTACAACTGCAAGCAAGAGACTCCCATCCATCGGCCCTATGGGATCACAGCCCCCTCTTAAATGGAGGTGGAGGAGACATCACCATCCCAGAATCCTCAGGACTGGGGAATGAACTATGGACTAAAGTAGACTCACTGGTATTCTACTATAGACTTATTGTGATTCTAGCAATGGAAGAAATTATATCATTGATGTAGAGGCAGTGGCCACTGGAGGTTCTGAGGGCAGGGAGAGGGAAAAAACAGGTGTAATACAGGGACATTTTGGGGACTTGGGAATTGTCCTGAATGACCTGAATGACATTGCAATGACAGATACAGGCCATTATAAATCTTGCCATTACCTACAAAATTGGGTGGGAGAGAGTGTAAACTACAATAAAAACTTTAATCCACTCTTAGTGGCAATGCTCCAAAATGTGTTCATCAATTGCCATGAATGTACCTCACTAATGAAGGATTTTGTTAATGTGGGAAAATGTGGGAGGTGTGGGGAGAGGGGCATATGGGAATATCCTATATTTTTTATGTGACATTTGTATAATCTAAGTATCTTTTAAAAAAGAAAAAAGAAAAAAACATAATAATTCTAAATAAATACTAAATTAAAAAAAAAAAAAAGATCAGGCAGGAAATTTCAATTACCAGCAGATGGAGGGAAACTTTGTTCTTCCTAAAGAAATCCCCTCAGATACAGCTCAAGGTGTTTAATGACGTACTTATATTTTTGTTTGGAAAATTATTTTGTCTTAAGAAAAAAAGAGTTCCCAACATGATTTGTACTGCAGAAAATCAGCAGAAGTGATCTGACTTGGGTATATTTGAAGGCATTTTGAAAGTTACATTCAAGGCTAACACCTGAGTTTCTGCAACATAAATAAAACCTTTGTTTATGAACTTTTCAGCTAATTTGATTTTGATTTTGAATGTTTCTGTATCAGTTTTTCCCTTTGTAAATGGCATTAACATTGTTACTTGAGGTCTTCCTGAATTGCTTTTGTTGTCCTGAGGACTTGAATTTACACTGCATCAGATTTGTTATTAATTTTGTCCGTAGATAGTCTAGCTTCAGCTGTTTGTGTGATGCTACATTTTCATTTATAAATATCTTTGTGGTTAAAAAAATGAGTATAACTATAAGTTTTGAACAAATTTTGTAGGGTACAAGATTCAATCCCCAAAAATATACTTTAAAAAAATAAGGTTTCCCTCACTGGAAAACAGAAGCTACATGCTTCTTTCCTTTTTTTTTTTTTTTTTTTTTTTTTAAAGATTTTATTTATTTATTCATTTACCCCCCCCTTGCTGCTTGTGCTCGCTGGGTCAGCTAACCACGCCGTGCGGGCGGGCTTGCCTTCACCAGGAGGCCCCGGGAACCGAACCCGGGGCCTCCCATATGGTAAACGGGAGCCCTACTGATTGAGCCACAGCCGCTTCCCCATGCTTCTTTCCTATACTACCATAGCAAACCAAGGCATCAATAAGAAGATGTGCAAATTGTGCTTCACTTTACAGTGTCTATCAGAGCACTTAATAAAATGTAAGACTGATATTTATTTGAAGTTTTATAATGTGACTTAATTTACATCTGTTGGAATGGAATATATATTCTGTTCAGTATTTAAGAAGCTGTACCTATTTCTTTTGTGTTTGGATTATTTATACTTTTTCATGTTCAGTACATCAATAAACAAAGCTGAAGGGAAACATAATCACAAAATCCATAGGTAGTATAGCAATAGGAAATAGCTACTCTGGGTATAAATAGTGATAAAGAAAATCAGTGGCAAGTGTAAAAAATTAACATTAAAGTTTAAATTATTAAATGTTTCACAGACACCACCAAGACAAATGTTGAGCCATCTGTTATTAGCAAGACCTTTCACAAAGACCCGAATTACATCATTCCCCCACCTCATTCTAATTCTACATCAATTAATGTAAAATATTGCTTATGGTAGGTTCTGAAAGGGATAGAAATGAGCAATACCCAGATCCTGTCACCAAAAAGTATGAAATTTAGTGGAGCTTAGAAGGTGAGAGTTAGAATTAGATGACCTTATAAATAACTACAATATAAGATACATTATAAATTGGGTTGCCAAGTACTCTGAAGACAAAAAATCCAATTGGGAGAGGTGGGTAGGCAGGAAAGACTTTATGGAGGTCTTAAAAGATATAGGTCTTAAAAGAGGGCCTATGGGAAGCGGATGTGATCAAGTGATTGGGCTCTTGTCTACCATATGGAAGGTCCGGGTTCAGTTCCCGGGGCCTCCTGGTGAAGGCAAGCTGGCCCACGCGGACAGCTGTCCCACATGGAGAACTGACACACACACACACAAAAGAGAAACACAAAGGAAAAGACAATGAGAAACACAACAAGCCAGGGAGCTGAGGTGGCTCAAGCGATTGAGTACCTCTCTCCCACATCAGAAGGTCCCAGGATTGGTTCCTGGTACCTCCTAAAGAGAAGATGAGAAGACAAGCAGACACAGAAGAATGCGCAGTGAATGGAAACAGAGCAGACAGCGAGCGCAAGCGGCGAGGGGGTGGGAGTAATAAATAAATCTTAAAAAAAAAAAAAAAAGGCCTAAAAATTTTGACACTCACCAAATTGGAGGTAGGAGAAATTTCCTCAGCAGTAAAACGGAAGTTAGAAAGTACATGGCATGTTCAGGGAAACAGTTACTGGTCGATTTGGCAAAATATGCAATATGTTTATGAATATAGTTGGAAATAAGCCTGGACATGTTTGGAACCTTACTGTGGATTTCCTTCAGTGCTAAGCTGCTGAGTCCATATATTAATCGTGTAGGCACTAGGGAACCATTGTATACTTTTGAGCAGGGGAGTAACATAATTATGTCTTTATTTTAGAAAGATTAATCTGGAAATAATTGCAGAATTGAATTCCTTGGTTTTCCTTCCAAATTAGACTGAAAGGTCCAATTTCACTTTTAGTTTAGTGGGATGCCATCTAGAAGGAAAGACTTTGAACATAGAGACCTTAAACTTCTAGCCTCCTGACAGAGGTTAGAGACTCTTTTTCATCTTGACCCTGTTTCCACTTCTCAGCAAATCCTTGAATAACTTCCTGCAGATTGTCTAGCATGTTTCCCATAGTGGTCAGATCACTGTAAAATTTGTATCCAACCTCCATATATAGAAGATGTCCACTTCTTGTTTATTACAAAATCTGCCTTTAAATCCTAAGTCAAAGATTAAGACCCAGCTAAAGACTCAGCTTCTCTCCAAAGCATCCCTGCATCAGCCCAATCTACAGCCACATTTACTTCTTTTTAAATCCTGCAGCACTCATTAACAATATCACTCTTTTGTTCCTTGAGGATAGTGATCATTGATCAAGAAACAAGCCTGTATTAATTAAGCACCTGCCATGTACAAGATGCTATTAAGTAGTATGGAGGATATCAAAAACAAAACAAGCAAGATAACCTACAGTTCTTGCCCTTGAAGAGGCTTTATTTTATTGATCGTACATAGCACATGAGTGTATACTGTTAATTGTGATTGGCTGAAAATCAATGCCAACTCCCTAACCTTCCTACCACTCCACTTTAAAGTTTCTCTGTTGCTATAGCTACCCCCTCACCCTTCTCTCCAGCCTCAAAGGAAAGAGGCCCTTCCTCCTCTAAATTTAATACTAGCATTTGTGATCTTGACCACATTTTTTTTCAATAACCTCCAGGTTCTTGGCCTTTAAATTATCCCTTAATCTCTCATGCATTTTTTTTCCAAACATTCTCAGTTCCTTCTTTTCCTATTTTCCATCCATTCCCTCCACTTCTCTTACCCCACCTCCAGATGCAAACTTCAACAGGATTTGCCTATTCTGAAAAGATCTTTTCTTGAACCTGTTACTTCTTCTACCCATCATTCTACTTTATCTTTCCCTTGACAGTTTTTCAGAAGTCTGGTTTCTACACACCACTTGTACCCTCTTTGTTCCCTTCCCTCTAGGGAAAGTACACTTTCAAAATGGCTTCCTACTCCTAAATACAAAGGTTTTTTCTCAGACCTCATTCCTTCCTAAGATCTTTTCAGCATTTAACAATGTTGACCATACTCTCTTTTGTGAAACACTTCTTTACATGGATCTACATGTCACCTTTCCCATCTCTCTGAACATTTCTCTTCTTTCCTCTTTGCTGGATCTTCCTTCTCCCCTTATACCCTAATGATGAACATTCCCAAAGAATCAGTCCTCACCTTCTTATTTCAGTGTTTATACTATCTCCTTCTGAGAATACATCTGTTCTCAAAGCTTTAACTACCTGCATTATATAGTCCAAAGAAACTTAAAAGGTAAATTTGATTATTTCATCGCCCCCATTTAAAATGTTTCAATAACTTCTGTTGCTAGAAGAAAATAATTTTAAGTCCTTTACAGGCTTGTCAAGGTCCTCTGTGACCTGGCTTCACTATGCTACCATGTTCCTTGCTCAGAAAATTCCAGCCTTCTTTCTTTCCCTACAGCAAACCAAACATTAGATCCTTCATTATCCCTTTTTCTAGAATGCTTTTCTTTCACTTTGCCTGGCTGCTACCATCTCATCTTTCAGTTCTCAAGTTAAATAGCACTTCCTCAGAGTCTTCCTTTGATGGTCTAATCTAAAGTAAGGTCAACCTTCATAGTACTTACCATGATTTATAATTATATGTAAACATTTTACTTGTTTTATTGCCTGTATCTCCCTCTTGACTATAAGCATCTTGAGGGTAGATGCCATGTCTGTCTTATTCTCTACTCTAGCCCATGTCTACCATAATGCCTGGCACAGAATAGGTGCTCAATTAATGTTTGATAAATGAATGAAAAATGAGAATGGTTCTGAAATTGCAACTACTACCCTGATTTTTTCCAGAGTTCCTGACTCATATCTAGGGTTCCTTATTGGTCATTTACATTTGAATGTTCCTTCCCTAATATATTATATCCAAACTTCTGGTACCTCAAATAATTGTCCTTCTCTCCTCATGAAAAACTTATATGTCAAAGTTATAATAACTTCTTCTAGACTTAAAATGCAGAAGTCATCTTTGATCCCTTCTTTTTCCATCAGCACCTCCAAAAACCCTCAATCCCTTGAAGATACCCCCTTCTTCACATCCCTTTAGTCACCACGCTGCTTAAGAATATGTTATTGGGGGGCAGATGTGGCTCAAATGGTTGGGGGTCCGTATCCCATATGGAGGGATCTGGGTTCGATCCCCGGGACCTCCTGGTAAAATTAAAAATTAAAAAAAATAAAGAAAGAATATGTTATGACCTCTATTCTAGTCCTGTGAGCTATCTCCAATAAACTTTGATCCCGTACCTCATTCAACTGTTTAATTAATGAACAATTGCCTCCTATATATATATATATTTATAAATTAGATACAGGTAATACAGTACTAATATTATTCTCCATTCTACTCCCTCTACTTCAGCAATCCAGACATACTGTATAGCTCCTCAAACATACTAAGAATATTACACCTCTGCACCTCTGCAAGTAAGTATTCTTTCTCCCTGAAAATCCTCATTTCACCTACCCATCCAACAGGATTCTGTTTAAAATATCACCTTCTCTGTGAAACTTTTCTGACCACCTCCCTCAAGATATACAACAGCACCAGCACCAGCACCAGCACCATTACCTCTATGAAATCAGGAAGCATTAGCAATTCACTTCTCTTTGTTCCTTATGTAATTTGTGTAGACAGTGGCTAGCAGATAGAACAGTGAATTATAGGCATTTCCTTATGTTTTTTTTCTTCCTCTGGACCAGAAGTCTCCATGCGCACACAACTAGCAGTAACTATGCTTGAGCACTCACACACACACAAACACACAACTGCAATAAAGTGTTCATTATAAAAAAAGGAAACAGAAATTGAAAAAGGATGAGCTAAAACATAAAAATGGATAGAAGTTCTAACATGTACTTTCTCCATCCTAACATATTGTTTTAAGTGCACCCCTGTGATGTGTGCACTCTCTTTTGGAGATCTATGGTCTGTTCTATATTTTTTGCAGTAGCCTCTAGCCTAGGGTGATCTTTCCTTCTGATGCACACCCGTGGCACTTAATTGACAGTTTCAATATTTCTTATACAACTATCTACTTTGAAATTAACAACAACAAAAAACCCTTTAATAATTATTTTCATTCAACTGTATTTACTGAATGCCTGCAATATATCAGAGGCTGTTCTGGGTTCACAGAAGCTTACATTCTGGAGTGGGGATAGGTAGAAATAAGCAAGATGGTTTTACCACATGATTATAAGTAGTTTGAAGATCTGTAGTCTATTACAGTGAGAAAATTACAGGTTGTAGAATTAAGCAGACCTGGATTCAAATCCAGGGTTTACTACATACAAGCTCTGTAATTTAGGCAAAGATTTTAATCACTCTGAGTTATGTTTCCTCATCTGTAAAATAAGATTAATAATTAATAATTTCCTCTCAAAAGGTGCTTGTGAGAATTAATAAAATAATGTGTACAGTTTCTAGCACAAATGCCTGATCAGTGATATTTTTAAAATAAATTTTACAAAATCTTCATGGGTAAAATGGCATATATGTTACAATGTTGTTTTATTTAGAGACACTTTCAGTAATTCTAAAAATAGATGAGAATTCTTTTCTCAGTCCTCCTTAATTGGATAGATTTGAGGGCAGATTTGAATGTGAGGGGAATATACTTAGGAAAATGTTAAGGAAGGGGTTTGGGGAGCTAATTAATCTGCTTAAGATAAGAAAAATTAATTGCTGTTGACAGTTTACTTACCTGACAACTTTCTCAGAAGCAGGATTGGCAATTCATCTTTACTGAATATTATGTGCCCTTGTAATGGCCTTGAGCTCCACAGATTAAATCGGAGTGGATAGAAGCAAATATAAAAGAACAAAAGGAACCCCAAATTATCTTTCATGTTCAGTCCCTTACCTGCCTGTATAAAATAGTCTCAGCCTACAAGGTTAAAATAGTCACAATTTGATATCTGTAAGTTTTCCATTTGAAAGGTGTACACATTGATATATCCAAGCTCAAGACAGCCTATGTTCCCAAACTGTGGTGTAGATATCCATAGAGATAGATAAAGCCTAAATACCAACAACGGGTACATTAAGGGGCTACAATACTTAAGCTCAATTAAGCAAGTAGTGATGACTGAGACAGAGGGATTATAAACGTCAATGTGACTTCTGAGACTATACCTGTACTGGATGAGGAATAATAACAATTGTGAATGTGCACATTTGAGACAGAAAGCACATTAAAAAGGTATAAATTACTATTTGTTTAAAATCTTGCTCATAACCCAATATTTCATTCGATTACCATTACATGATTTTTATTAAAACATTTTATTTTCTAATAGCAATTGAATCAAAACAGATATACTCATCTTGTTACCTTAGCAATTAATATCTTTTGGATGTTTTTTAAAAAATCTAAGTAACAAATCCACTGTTTTTTTCCCTCATTCTTCTTCCTAATTATTTTCCAAAAACCTGAGGCTAAAAGAAAAATAGTAATTGCAATGCTGAACTAAACAAGATCTTTTTTTAAAAAATCCTGTCTTTTTTCTTATGACCCATATATTTAAATTCTGACTTCGTGTTACTTGTCTGTAAGGAAATAATTGAAAAAAAATTCACACCTGCCAAAGAGCTCTTTAAAGTTTTAATATTCATAAGCTTTAACCTTTATGGTTAATGTCTTATCACCTAGACAACTGAATTAAATTTCATAAATATTAGACCAATTTTTTGAAACTCAGTCTCTATAAGCCTTTAATGAAGGATCAACACCAGAAAATAGAAATAAGTAATTTAAAACTGCCCTTGGATACTACAAGGATGGTGACTTACCGGATAACTCATATAATATTGGAAGAAAATTACCAGTACACTCAATAATTCATTCCCATTGCCAGGGTAACCAAGTTCATCCAAATCATGAAACAACAAATGGAAAGTCTAACTTTATTTTTATTAAAGAATGCAAGAGAATCACCTTAAGTTAAAATATAGCAAAGGAAGATTTTAGTTATGGTGCAGGATTGAGAGAGAGTGCAACTCATGCACGATCTTTACATTTGGAGTCTTGGTTAATGTATTTTGACCACGTCTCAACAACATACTTTAAATGAATCATGGTTTTATGTGAAAAGAAACTATAAAACAGAAAATTATTTAGTTATCTAGGAATAAAATGAAGAAAATAAACATTAATAATTTTATTTTTAATCTCACTCTGTGATGTTCAACTCATTGCCATTATTAATGTTAAACTTTATTAGTCATTCAGATATAAGTATTTCTACTTAAATTAAATGTTTGGTACTCATTCATTAAATTTATTAATGTGATCCTTTCCCTTTCCACTCTCTATTCCAGCCTCTCAGTTTAACTCTCTTGGGTAATCACAATGGCCTCCATCTTCCTAGTTTCTCACAGGTCCAGTCCAGAGTTATTATTAACATCACAGTATTAATAATTCTTATCATTGAATGAACACATATGATGGGCCAGGTATGTAGTGTAGTGTTATAACTTAATCCTCATAATAACTCTTCAAGGTCAGTACAATTATTAGCCCCATTTTACAGTGAGGATATTGAGGCTGAGGTGAGGTTAAGCAATATGTGTAAAGTCAAATAACTAGAAAACAATAGACCTTGAATAAGTCTTGCTTGCTCTACCTTTAAAACATACCCTGACTCCTCTACTTCTGTCTACATCATTTACAAACTCCCCACATATAAACCAGTACAATTTTTAAAAAATATATAAATCATGTTGTATTAATCAGCCAAAGGGGTGCTGATGCAAAATACCAGAAATCTGTTGGCTTTTATAAAGGATATTCATTTGGGGTAGAAGCTTACAGTTACCAGGCCATAAAGCATAAGTTACTTCCCTCACCAAAGTCTGTCGCCATGTGTTGGAGCAAGATAGATGCCAACGTTCAGCTTTTCTCTTCATTTTAAGGCTCTGTGGTCCCAGCTTCTTCCAATATCAGCTGTAGGCGAAAATAAGTCTTGTCTCTCTCCCAGGGTCAATTCCCTCCAGGCTCGGCTGCTCTGCTCTTTCCATGTGTTTACTTCCTGGGCTCCAGCTCAAAACTCCAATCACCCTTCTCTGCAGTGTGGTTTCTTTATGTGTCCCCACCCACCAAGGGGACAGGGACTCAACATCCTACTGTTGTGGCCCACTCAAAGCCTTAGTCTTTATTTAATCAAGTAAAAGTGAAACCTCTGAATCCAATCCAATCTAATATGCTCAGAGGGACAGACTAGCTCACAAACATAATCCAGTATCTATTTTTGGAATTCATAAACAATATCAAACTGCTACACATGTCATGTCAAAATCTCTGCTCAAAAACACCTCTGATGGCACCCCATTACAATTAGAATAAAATCCAAAAAACCTTCCCCTGGTCTATGAAGACACACATAATCAGGCTCCTGCCTTCTTCTAGAAACTAATCTCATGTAGGCTTTCCCTTCATTCACATCAGTTGGCCACACTGGCCTTCTTTCTATTTCTTGAACACGCCAAGTTCATTCCCACAGAAGAGCATTTAAATCTTCTATCCCCTTTGCTTGGAGGACTTTGGCCCAGATATTTACCTGGTTTTCAAGGACCTTCATATATAGCATGTCTTTCTATTCTGACCTCCTCCTGCACCCAACTTTATGCCTTATGATTGAAACACCACACAGGAACTGAATACTCCCTGCATTCCTCCATACCCTGCACTCCCCCCAATCCCCACCTCCTCCACCACAATTTCTACATTAAAATATAAACTCCATCCTTCCAAACCAAACTCAAATCACAACTCATATATAAAACCTTCTTAATGCCCCTTACTCATAAGTAATTTCCTCTACACAATTTCCCCATGGTAGAATCTTAAAACACTAAGCACAATGTACCTCATAATAAAGTTATCTGTGTCTGTCTCTGCCTCCAAATTACCTCTATTTTTTTTTATCTCTATTTGTCTACTCAAATGCTGAAGTGAATTAAATATTTGTGAGAAATTCCATCCCTGTCAGCAACCATATATACTGTTTGCATTGTATTATTTTGTACCTGTTGCTTTTTAATTGCTTTAACTTATTTCACTTGAATATGTAATTTTCCCCTAGCTAGCCTTTAATAGCAAAGGCTTTTTTAAGTTTCTTATTCCTTGCCCTTCCTCTTCTCAGCACTGCTGCTCCCACATGTCCCCCACAACTGCTCCTTTACATTTAGCACGTTACTAAGCATATTGTGAGTGTACTCTATACAAATAGTGAGTGAAGAATAATTGACCAAACAAATAAATGAGTAAATAAAATGAAGACTTCTACTAAATGTAATCAGGGAAGTTTTTTTAAAAAGTGCAAAAACAGTTCAATTAGTTTTTTCCTTTCTCTATTTCACATGGAACAATGGCCAAATGAGGAGGGAGAGGGGAAGGTTGGGTATGGTGGTAGCCCTAGGCTACCCTAGGTCAGAAGCAGGAACAGGGAATCAGAATCTCTTTGGGTCATGATTTCTGGCAGGAGATTTGCACAGAGTAGTAAAAGTGAAGATAAGATCCAGAAGACAAAGTAGGTCAAAGTATCACTCAGCATTTCCTACCTCCACAGACCCCAAATCCCCCAACACAGAGACATGAACAATTATGATATGAGTAAATTCACAATTCAAGTTTTCATTAACATTATTCTTTTAAGTTGCATTATTAAAGAAGGCTTGAAAATGGTTCCTCTTCAAGGTTAACCATTTGTCAGGAAAATACCAAAAACTATTATGTAACGAATTGTATGCATATCCGTGGAGGAAAAATAACAAAATATTAGTGGCCTATCCAGCACAAATCTACTAGAGTTAATAAAAAAATTCAGCAAAGCGGCAGGGTACAAGATCTACAAACAAAAATCAGCAGTGTTTCTATACACTAGTGACAATCTGAAGAGGAAATCAGGACAAAAAATTACATTTATAATAGTTACTGAAAGAATAAAATATCTAGAAATATATTTAACCAAGGATGTAAAGGACTTATACATGGAAAACTAGAAAATATTGCTGAAAGAAATCAAAGAAGAACTAAATTAATGGAAGGACAGTCTATGTTCATGGACTGGAAGACTACATATTAAGATGTTAATTCTACCTAAAGTGATTTACAGATTCAACACAATCCTAATCAAAATTCCAATAGCCTTCTTAATAGAAATGGAAAAGCTAATCATCAAATTTATATTGAAGGGCAAGAGGCCCTGAATAGCCCAAACCATCTTGAAAAAGAAGAACAAAGCTTGAGGACTCACACTTCCCTATTTTAAAACTTATTACAAAGCCACAGTAATCAAAACAGCATGGTACTGGTATAAGAACAGACATATAGACCAATGGAACCAGATTTAGAGTTCAGAAACAAACTCTCACATCTATGTCCAATTGATTTTTGTAAAGGGTGCCAAGTCCATTAAATTGGGAAGGAAACAGTCTCTTCAACAAATGGTGCTGGGAGAACCAGATAGCCATACATAAAATAATGAAGGTGGACTCCTACCTCACACCATATATAAAAATTAGCTACATAATGGATCAAAGACCTAAATAATAGAAACAAAACTATACTACTCCCAGAAGAAAACATAGAGAAACATCTTCAGGGACTCTTGTCAGGCAATGATTTCTCAGACTTTACATCAAAAGCACTAGCAACAAAAGAAAAAAGAGATAAATGGGACTTCTTCAACATTAAAAACTCTTGTGCATCAAAGGACTTCATCATAAAAATAAAAAGAAAATCTACTCAATGAGAGAATATATTTGGAAACCACATATCTGATAAGGGTTTAATATCCAGAATATATAAAGAAAGTCTACAGTTCAACAACAAAAAGATAAACAACTGAATTAAAAATGGGCAAAAGACCTGAATAGACATTTCTCCAAAGAAGATATAAAAATGGCCAAAAAGCCCTTGAGAAGATCTTTAACATCATTAGCCATTGGGGAAACACAAATCAAAACCACAATGAGATAACAATTCACACTCATTAGATAGCTACTATTTAAAATAAAAAGAAAATTACAAGTGTTAGAGAAGATGTGGAGACATAGGAACACTCATTCATTACTGGTGGGAATATAAAATAGTATAACCACTGTGGAAACAGTTTGGCAGTTCCTCAGAAAGTTAAGTCTAGAATTACCATATGATCTGGTAATCCCACTTCTAGGTATATACCTGAAATAATTGAAAGGAGGAACTTGAACAGGTATTTGCACACTGATGTTCATAGCAGCACTATTCACAATTGCAAAAGCAACCCAAGTTGTCCATCAACCAATGAATGGATAAACCAAATGTGGTTTATATATACAATGGAATGTTATTCAGCCATGAAAAGAAATGAAGTTCTGATACATGCAACAAAATGGATGAACCTTATAGAGTGAAATAAGCCAGACACAGATGGACAAATTTTGCATAATCTCACTTATATGAAATATTTAGAATGTGCATATTCATAGAGTCAGAAATTAGACTACAGGTGATTGTGACTGGGGTGGGGATATGGAATGGGAAGTTAATGATTAATTGGTATAGAGTTTCTGTTTGGGGTGATGGAACAGTTTTGCTATTGGCCAGTGGTGATGGTAGCACAACAATGTGAAAGTAATTAACACAACTGATTGTATATTTGAAAGTTGTTAAATGGGAAATTTTAGGTTGTATAGATTTTATCAGAATAAAAATTTTAGTAAGCCATAGAACTATACAGAGCAGTGAACCTTAATGTAAACTATGGCCTGCAGTTAATAATATAATTATAACAATATTGTCTCATCAATTGTACTAAAGGTACCACACTAATGCAAAGTATTAATATTAGGGAAAATTGCATGTGTGGGAGGTGTGTATTAGTCAGCCAAAGGGGTGCTGATGCAAAATACCAAAAATCTGTTGGCTTTTATAAAGGGTATTTATTTGGGGTAGAAGCGTATAGTTACCAGGCCATAAAGCATAAGTTTCTTCCCTCACCAAAGTCCATTGCCACATGTTGGGGTAAGATGGATGCGTATGTCTGCCAAGAGTTCAGGCTCCTTGGGTTCCTCTCTTCCCGGGACTTGCCTCTGGGCTTAGGCCTGCATTTCTCCACAAGGCCAGCTGTAGACCATCAGGCAAACAACTCGTCTCTTTCCAGGGCCTTCTCTCCTTCCTCACGACCAAGCTCCTCTGTATGCTTACTTCCCAGGACTCCAGCTCAAGACTCCAACATCAAAAACTCCAACCCTGTCTTTTGCCATGTCTTTTATCTTTGAGACCCCACCCACCAAGGGGCGGGGCTCAATGCCCTGTAAACGTGGCCCAATGAAAGCCCTAATCATAACTTAATCATGTCCAGATGAACAAACCAGTTTACAAGCATAATCCAACATCTATTTTTGGAATTCATAACTCTGTCAAACAGCCAAACCACTACAGGGGGATATATGGGAACTCTATACTTTCTGCATGATTTTTCTGTAAACCTACAACTTCTCTAATTAATATATATATATATTAGTGGACTGGTAACATTTAGTGGTCAATTAAGGCTGCATCAGCCATATTTGTTTTTTAAACCCAAAATTTAGTCTGTACAGGCATCAAAATTTAAGATATCATCTCTGTTTTGCCCAAGATGCCTTATAACACAGTCTAGATGAGTGAGACCAAACAAATGTTTCCTGGGTTTCTCCAGAGTAAAATTTTCCCAGAGGCAGAACTCTGCCCCTGCACCCTGCTTATCAGCACACAAGGCTGCATGAGCTTCTCTATAAACATAAGAAGGAAGAGGAGGATGAGGGGGAGAAAGGCAAGGCAAAGTTTCTTAATGATTAAATTAAATACTGAGACTCTTATGGAAAACCAGCAAGTTTGATTGCTTTTGGTTCTGGTGAATCATTTGTTTTAGAAAGATCTCCCAGCCACACACAAAGAAAATAAGAATCAGAGAAGTGGTTCAGCCTCTGAAGGCTACCTAGAACAAGCATAAATGTAACATGCTCTAGGTAGGTGACACTTTGGCAAGAAGGAAAGTCAAAAAATAAAACAAAACAAAAAACTCTGCCATCAACAAGATGCTCAAGCCTGTGCAATAGAATCCCCCATGGGCCCTTTCTTGATCCAAACAGTAAAGCAGAGGAAGCAAGAAGAATGAAGCATGTCAATTCTATGATAGCTAAAGAAAGGAATGTCACCCTGAGAATCAAGAACATTCTCTTGACAACTTAAATGTAACTATACAATTAAAATTCTGTAATCCAGCAACTGTAAGAGAACATTTTTGATTGGAGTGGGTCTTTAAATACACCAGAAAGTCTTTCATGGGAGAAATTGTTTATGGTACAGCAAATAACAGCAGCATTGGAAAAGTTCTGTCTTTTCAGTTTTAAAAATAAAAGTCCCAGTACTAATGCAATCACTTCATGCAAGTAGACGTGCAGTCTATTCCTTTTTTCACACGATTGGTAAATTGAGATTTCTTTTTAAAAATTTTCTGACACATTTAATTTCCTCTCCAGGTATATAATAGTTTAGCATAATAAACTCTTATAATCTAAAATTGTTAACTAAATGTACAATCCCATACCCCACTCCTTGATGTATATTTGACTGTCATGCTACAAATACAGCCTTATTTAACTATAATATCTTTCTCTGAATTTTAAAAAAATAACTCTTTGTATATAACTTACAAGATCTTCTTTAAACACATACATTGAAATTTTGGCCAATCAGAAAATGTTAATACCAATGAATTTATAATGAGTCAAGAATGGCATAAGCTACTTGAACAAACTAATGTTAATCAAGACTGTTTGGAAAGAGAAGAGACAAACAAATATCCCTTCAGATAGAAATTTTGTGGAGGAATGAATTACTCTTGTATGTTACAGAGTAAATGATATTAAGCATGTTGAAATCTATTAAACTGAAAATCATCCTTAGAATCATGTGAAATAAGTTGTTCAAAGATCTGAAGGTTGGGCTTCTAATCTATTTCATTCTTGAAACTTCTAATAAAGAAAGGCATCTCCTGTCAGACCAAGAAAGTGTAAGTTAAGGACATAAGGTTTGGAGTGTTATTCGAAAAGCAATAGGTGGGCTAGATACATTAGAATCATTCAGAGTATTTAGCACAAAGTCTCATTCCAGATTCCCCCATCCCAGATCTTCTGAATCATATTTTCTGGGACTGAGGGAATTTGGTATCTCTTCTTGTAACAAGCAGCTCAGGTTACTCTATGGTCATTACAATATGAGAAACACTGATTTAGTACTCTGGAGTGCTGAAATTTATTCTGGGTTATTCCTTGGATACTCAAACAAGTCTTTCTGACTTCTCTATGCAAAAGGTTACAAATTTGCTAAATTTATCATTGTCTTATTAGCAAATGATACCAACATACAAGACTTTTAGGGTTAAAAAAATAACCCTACTTTCTGGAAAAGGACTTTGTGCATTTCATAAACCCCAATATCCATTATCCACATTTACTTATATAAAGGCTGAGTAGAGGTCTTTTAAAAACTTCAATCAAAAAGGTTTGTTGAGACATAAAGTGGGACTGTATCAATACTATTTTAAGCTATAACTTCCTAGAGGGAAGAGTTATTTACCTGAACTATGATCACGTGGGGGAAAAAATACTTTCTGATGATGGTGACTATTAGCAAAAATAGAAAAGTACAGTTTAATATTTACTCAGTAGAATATGAGAAACACTCGGTGAATGTTTATTTATATCACAAAAAAGCCTGTTAACAGTTTTTGCTGAGCTTGTAAAAAAAAAACACAAAAAACAAAACTTCTTTCTTCTGATTTAGACATAGAAGTCAATGAAATCTGCAGGAGATTCCCCGAGTAGTGGTTTACAACAAGCCTCAAAAACTTTCTTGTGAACGTAATTATCCCAGTGTCTTTTAAACCCCATATGGGCAATTTCTATTGATTATAATGCTGCCTACTGCTGAGAGCAAAACTGATCCACTGCACACTCCAGGGTGGGTAATCTTTGTCAGCAGGTCATTTATGCCTCCCAAGGTTTCCTTTTAACACAATTAATGGTGATGACAATGGTGGTGATAATAATAATAATAATAATCCTTCTTCCTTACTCAACACATTCTATTAAGATAGCTAGAAAATTAAATAGGATTCACAGACTGTCACTTCCTTGACAGTGAAAACATAGGGTAGCCTATTCTAAAGTCCTAATTACATCTTGATGGCAACTTGAGAATTTTTTTCAGAAACTAGATGCTAAAGATATCCTTGAATTTAAAAAAAAAGAGACTCAAAACACCTTTAATGAACAACTACAAGCATACCTCATTTTAATGAGCTTTGCACAGATTGCATTTTCTGCAATTTGGAGGTTTGTGGCAACCCTGAGTCAAGAAATTCTTTCAGCATGATTTTTCCAACAGCAGGTGCTCACTTCGTGTCTCTGTATCACATTTTGGTAATTCTCGCAATATTTCAATCTTTTTCATTATATCTGTTATAGAGATCTGTGATCAGTGATCTTTGATGTTACTATTGTAATTATTCTGGGGTGCCATGAACTGTGCCCATATAAGATGGCAAACTTAATCAAAAGTGTTCTGTGTGTTCTGCCTGTTCCACCGATCAGCTGTTTCCCCATCTCTCTCCCTCTCCTTGGGCCTCTCTATTCTCTGAGACACAATATTGAAATTAGGCCAATTAATAAACCTACAATGGCCTCTAAGTTCAAGTGATAGGAAGAGTCACACATCTCTCACTTTAAATCAAAAGCTAGAAATGATTAAGCTTAGTGAGGAAGGCATGTCGAAACCTGAGATAGGCTGAAAGTTAGGTCTCCTGTGCCAGTTAGCCAAGTTGTGAATGCAAAGGAAAAGTACTTGAAGGAAATTAAAAGTGCTCCTCCAGTGAACACATGAATGATAAGAAAGCAAAACAACCTTATTACTGATATGGAGAAAGTTTTAGTGGTCTGGAGATCAAACCAGCCATAACATCCCTCAAGCCAAAGTCTAATCCAAAGCAAGGCCCTAACTCTCTTCAATTCTATGAAGTCTGAGAGAGGTGAGGGAGTTAAGAAGTGTGAAGTTAGCAGAAGTTGGTTCATGAGGGTTAAGGAAAGAAGCCTTCTCCATAATATAAAAGGCGCAAGGTAAAACAGCAAGTACTGATGTCAAAGCTACAGCAAGTTATCCAGAAAATCTAGCTAAGATAATTGATGAAGGTGGCTACACTAAACAACAGATTTTCAATGTAGTTAAAAGACCCTTCTGTTGGAAGAAGATTCCATCTAGTATTTTCAGAGCTAGAGAAGTCAATGCCTGGCTTCAAAGTTTCAAAGAACAAGCTGATTTTCTCATTAAGGGTTAATGCAGATGGGGAAATTAAGTTGAAACCAATGCTCACTTACCATTCTGAAAATCCTAGAGCCCTTAAGAATGATGCTAAATCAACTCTGCCTGTGCTCTATAAATGGAACAACAAAGCCCAGATGAGAGCACATCTGTATTATTACATGGTTTACTGAAAATTTTAAGTCCACTATTGAGACCTATTGCTCAGAAAAGAAGATTCTTTTCAAAATATGAGCTCTGATAGAGATATATGAGATAAATTTTGTTTTCATGCCTGCTAACATAGCATCCATTATACAGCCCATGGATCAAGGAGTCATTTCTACTTTCTAGTCTTATTATTTAAGAAATATATTTTGTAAGGCTATAGCTGCCTTAAATAGTGATTCTTCTGATGGATCTGGGCAAAGTCAATTGAAAACCTTCTGGAAAGGATTTAGCATTTCAGATGCTGTTATGAACACTTGTAATTATTGGGAGGTCAAAATATCAACATTAATAGGTAGAAGTTGATTCCAACCCTCATGGATGACTTTGAGGGGTTCAAGACTTCAGTGGAGGAAGTAACTGCAAATGTGAGAATAGCAGGAGAACTAGAATTAGAAGTGGAGCCTGAAGATGTGACTGAATTGCTGCAATCTCATAATATAAATTTAATGGATGAAGACTTGCTTCTTATGGATGGGAAAAGAAAGGGGTTTCTTTATATGATAACTGCTCTTGGTGAAGATGCTGTGGACACTGTTGAAATGATATGAAGGATTTAGAATATTACATAAACTTAGTTGATAAAGCAGCTGCAGGTTTGAGAGGATCGATTCCAATTTTGAGAGAAGTTCTGTGGGTAAAATGCCATCAAACAGCACTGAATACTACAGAAAAATATCTCTTGAAAGGAAGTCTATTGATATAGCAAACTTTATTGTTGTTTTATTTTAAGAAACCACCAAAACCACCCCCACCTTCAGCAGCCATCTCCTTGGTCAATCAACAGCCATCAACATGGAGGCAAGACCCTTCACCAGCAAAAAGATTGCAGCTCACTGAAGGCTCAAATGATGGTTAGCATTTTTTAGCAATAATGTATTTTTAATTAAGTTATGGACATTGTTTTTAGACATAATTCTATTGTGCACTCAATAGACTACAATATAATGTAAACTACATAAACTTTTATGTACTGAGAAACCAAGAAATTCATGTGACTCACTTTATTGTGATATTAGTTTTATTGCAGTGGTCTGGAATTGAATCCACAATCTTTCTGAGGTATGTATGTTTAAAGCAACTATAAACTTACTACAAAGATATATTCTCTACTATAAAGATTTTGCTTTCTAGTTTAACTCATTTTAAAATATTTCCCAACAGATACCTGTGTAGCAGGTTGTTTCTGCTTAATAAAGGGGGAAATATTCTCATAGTTCTGAAGTGAGTTTTGCAAAATATGCCTCTTTATCATGCTAAAGAAACAAAAGGGGTATATAAAAGCAATTGCACCAATGATCAAATTTTGTAATACATCATTGTTCCCTTCATAGCCTCATGAGTGAAGACAGTCACTTTAGTTCTGCTGCTAAAGTGAGGCCAAACCTCTTTTCTAAAATTTGGCAATATTCTTGGCTTCATTTTTGAAGAGGTTTTGGATCACAGAAGGGTTACAACTAGGGCAGGGGAGGATCTATGGGGCGGAGTGTCAGTGATGGGAGGAAGTTCACCTGGGCATACATATAAGGTATATAAATGTGTTCAAGTGTTCATGGAGCATTGCCACAGTGAGTGAAGATTCACACAACAACTGAAAGATTATTTAATTCCCATCCTGGGGAGTTCTGCCACATTCTCTAATGGAACAGCAATAATCCCCCAAGTGCAGGGGCATAGACCAGTGAAGAAGGATGGTCCATTGATGGGCTCTTGATGTTCATGACTATGTTTGCGAGCCTTTTGCTCTTGAATTTGCAACTTAGCCTACTGTTGGAGAGTACCTAAGAGTTGCCTCCTGAGACCCTCCTTGTTGCTCAAATATGGCCTCTCTTTAAGCCAAACTCAGCATATATATTCAATACCTTCTCCCCAGCATGAGGCATGACTCCCAGGGATAAGCCTCCCTGGCCCTGAGGGATTACTACCAAGCACTGGCTGGTGATACAACTGGAAAAAGACCTTGAATAAAAGGGGGAAAATGAAAAGAAAGATGAGTGTATATGGCTAAGAGGCTTCAAAGTGAGTTGAGAAGTCATCAGAGAGGTAACGCTTATGCATGTCTCAGCAGGATCTCATAGACGGCCAAGGTAGATACTACCCCAAATAGTGGGGATCCTGAGGGCTCTGGAGACACCCAGGACCTATGGTCATGGCAGATAACTTCAGAGTTTGGTGCCTTACCAGTGGCCCTACTTTGGAGTTTGTGCTCCCTAGTGTGACAGAGTTGGACTAGATGTGACTTCTCTACACATGCCTCTTCTGTCCCTTTTATTTGAACCTATAGTTGGTGTTGGAGTTGGTAGGTGTATATCCAAGAGACTTTAATCTCTGGGTTGTCCATGTGCCAGCTGGGCCCTGAAATTCAAAAGAGTTTCAATACCTACTCTCCAGTTCATTGGCCTCACCCAGGACAACTAACAAGGAGATGATGATGGACAATGACCATCCCAAGGAACCGAGAGATTCTACAACTGCAAGCAAGAGAGTCCCATCCATCTGCCCCACGGGATCAAAACCTCCTCTCAATTACAGTGGGCAACACCATCCCAGAATCCTCAGGATTGGGGGATGAACTATGGACTAAAGTAGACTTACTGGTATTATACTATAAACTTATTGTGATTATAGCAATGGAAGAAAGTATATCATTCACATGGAGGCAGTGGCTACAAGAGGTTCTGAGGGCAGGGAGAGGGAAATACAGGTGAAATATGGGTCATTTTGGGGACTTAGGAATTTTTCTGAATGACATTTCAATGACAGATACGGGCCATTACATATCTTGCCATAACCTACAAAATTGTGCAGGAGAGAGTGTGAAATACAATGTAAACTATAATCCAAGCTTAGTGGCAATGCTCTAAAATGTTTTCATCAATTGTAACAAATGTACCACACTAATGAAAGATGTTCTTAATGTGGGAAAATGTGGGAGGTGTAGGAAGCGAGGCATATAGGAATCCCTTATATTTTTATGTAACATTTATGTAATCTAAATATCTTTAAAAAAAAAAAAACATATTAAAAAAAAGTGAGGTCAAACCTCTTTTTTAAAGTTCTAATCACAGATGGATCCAAAGTTCAATTAATTTGTCTTTAAAAAGATAAATGTAAAACCCAAGTCTACTTTTTGTCTTTCTGTATCTTTCCTTTATTTTTTAAAGATCCACTTGCATCACCTTTTAAAAAATGTCACTTGGTAAGGTAGCTATAGTTATTCTTTCATTCATCTTTATTTCTTTGGATAAGTAAAATGAACAAGCTGGACAATCACACCTTAATTATTATGGCATAGCCATTAAAGGACTACTTAACTGCCTACATGGAGTAGAAGGAAAATACAGCCTGAGAAGAAGTGTCTCCTATTCGGATGCAAAATTTTCAAATGCATTAACATCGAACTATGGAACTGTTCATGAAGCAAAATTTATCATAAGGAAGTCTTAAAAAAAAAACTTTTAAAAACTTTTTATTGTAGTAACGTATATGCAACTCAAAATTTCCCCCTTAACATAAGGTACTTTTTTTCTTTTTAGGAGGTACTGGGGATTGAATCCAGGACCTCGTACATGGGGAGCAGGCACTCAACCACTGAGCTACATTTGCTCCCCAATGAGAGTTGGTTTTTGTTTATTTGTTTTTAGGAGGTACTTGGGATCCAACTCAGGACCTCGTACATGGGAAGAAGCAAGCACTCATCCACTTGAGTTATATCTGCTTCCAGGTACTTTTAATTGTATGCACTCCACACAAAGGTAGTTATTATCTGAACAACAAAAGGACTACCTATAAATCAGGATCGTTACAGAAGGAGTAACCCACCAAAAACAGTGACAGCTTCTATACCATTATTATCTCCATCATTCCAAAAGATGGATATTTAGAACTATCATCTTGCCTGTCTCCACAAACATTTGTCATCCCTATTAAGAAATACAGATTTAAAGGCCACTGAACAACGCAACACTCAATCTGAATAATTCCTTCCTACTGTGACAAAAGGCCCCTCCCTTACCCACAGTCTTAGTTTTTGTTTTTTCCGGCTATTTAAATGCCTTAAGCCTTTACCCCACCTTGTCTATATATGCACAAACATTACAATAATTTCCATGGTGAAATATAAATGATTGCTTGAGAAAAAAATTTTTTTTCCAAATAGCATCAGTGTAGGAAAAGCTCCCTTCATAAAAAATAAATGTAGTTTGTTCAAGAGGCCTCTTTCATCACTGGATATGAATTGCTCCACCCTTGTGGTAGCATAACTTCCTCACACTCACCAAAGGTGGTAGCTCCAGATTTGGAAGTACACTGGAAATAGCAACCTAAGGCACAATTTTTGACTTTGTTCATCATCATGGTGCATCTGTTTTCTCACTTTCATAAACTACCAAATCTCAGGAAGACTGGAAGTGTAATTCATTTAAGACACACCCCACAAAAGCCCAGATTTCAAGGCGCAAAATACAATTCTAAGATAGTAACATCGGGTATCTGATTTTTAAAAATAATTCTAAAACTGCAATTCAACACATGGCTTTGGATTCTGTCCATTCAAATATATATTCCTTGTTTTTAATGTAGGAAACCACTAAAACATTGCTGACTGGAATGTTTTGCCTGATTATGGCCCAAAAATATTTTTTACATTCCTGAATGGAAAGTTCAATAATCGCTGCCTCTAATGGTAGCCCAAAGAGAATGGATTTTTCTTCTCTCTCTCTTCAATTATTTCAAGCCTTGAGTGGCCACCAGCTGCTCCTTTCACTACTCATACTATAATATAAATTTACATATATTCAGTCCTATTTTTTAAGCATTTCTTGGATGTACCATTGGGGTTACTTTTCAATAAGCAGATTTCAAATTAATTCATTCAAACTAAGTTTGAGATTTGAGTTGAAGTTTCTTACTTCTGTATCACTTCATGCATATGACAATCATAATCAGTTTCTGCACACAAAGTAGGGGTAATTTAGATTTCTAACATTAGTGTGAGCAAATTACTTAAATGATTACTGCATATGAAAGAGATTAATCAGGTCACAGGAATGGCTGGAGTGTCCCAAATCTGAAATGTCACATATTCATCTCTCCACCAGCAGTCTAACTAAGAGTAGCATTAATTTCATTTTATGAACTTATGAGAAACATAGCTTTTTAAAAAATCTATTTTATTGATACATATTAATAAAGCATACAATTCCTCCAAGGTGTACAATCAATGGTATTTGCTATAATAACATAGTTTTGCATTCATCACTTCAATCATTATTAGAGCATTTTCATTATTTCAATAATAATAAAAAAAAAAAAAAACAGAAAAAGAAACAAACAAGAAAATTCCTCACCTCTCAATCTCTCTATGCTTCCCCCACTGTGCATAGCTGCTGTTTCTGGCTATTCTAGCCAAAGTATATAATCAATGGCTTTTAGTATAATCACAGTGTTATGCGTTCATCATCCTAGAAATTCTAGAACAATTTCATTACTCCAAAAAGAAAGACTCCAAACCCCTTAGCATTCCTTCCTCAGACCTACATAATAACTAAACTTTCAACTTCATCAGTTGATTTGTATTTACATTTTATATAAATGGAATCATACAATATGTAGTACTCTATCTGTTCTCCTTCACTTAGTATAATGTGGGGTTTTTTTGGTCTGATATTAACTTTGTGTAATATTAACTTACATTTGTTCAGCTTCAAGGAAAAATGGTCTTATATATGCAATTCTACCCATATTTCACATAATATATTTAGTTCATAATAGCACAATCATACAGTATTTGTCCTTTCGTGTCTGGCTTGCTTCACTCAACATAATGTCCTCCAGGTTCATCCATGTTGTCATATGTTTCACGACTTCATTTCTTCTTAGTGCTGCATAATATTCCATCGTGTGTATAAACCACAATTTGTTTATCCATTAATCTATTGATGGACACCTGGTTTGTTTCCAACTTTTGGCTATTGTGAATAATGCTGCTAGAAACATAGCTTTTTAAAAACCCACAATGACCTGTTATACATAGCTGAATTTAAAAATTTTTGTAAATTTTCCGAATGACAATTTTTCTAAAGGAATATCCAATAAAGTTTAACACACAGTGGAGAAATAAGAAATATTGTTGATTAATAGGAACACTAACTAGATGATATTTTAATATTTAATTTAATTTTTTATTAGAGGAGTTGTGAGTTTACAGAATAATAATGCATAACATACAGGATTCCTATGCATCACCTAGCATAGTTGTATAACATTTGTTATAAATGATGAAAGAATGTCATCAAAATAGTGCTGCTAACTATAGTACATGATATAGCTCATATCATTTGGTGTATTTTTCTCTTAAACCACCCTATCATTAACATCATATACTAGAATTGTATATTTGTTATAGTTCATAAGAGAACATTCTCATATTGGTACTATTAACCACAGTCCATCATCCACCATGGTGTTCACTGTGTTATATGGTCCCATGCATTGTATAATCCATCCAAACTCTATACTCAGTGGCTCTCTGTTTTATTACAGCATTGTGCTGTCATCACCCAAGTCAATTCTAGAACATTTTCATTACTCCAAAAGGAAAACTCCTATACACTCTTTCTTTTTTTTTTTTTTTTATTGTGGGTAAAAATCAAAATTTTCACAATACATACCAACATTTGCAAAATGATATATAAATATATATGCATATATGTGCATTTGCTTACAAAAATGTTATTTATGTATATATATAAATATATTTTAAGAGGTGCTTAGATACCCAAAATATTACACGGAACCCACTGGGATTCCCATGTTGCCCACCTCCCACACCTCCCACCACATCCCACACAAACATCTCCCACAAGTGTGGCCCACCACCCTCAATGGACTTACACATCCTGGGGCCTTGCCACCAACCATAGACCACAGTTCACACCGTAGACAACACTCTCTCCCACGCAGTTCCGAGTGGTGTGTGCTGACTTAAAATGGCCTACATCCGTTGCCACAAAGGTACTCAGGACAACCTCCAAATCCCAAAGAAGCCCCTGTATTTCAACTGCTCGTCCCCTCCCTACCCCAAAAGTGTCTAGTGGCCACTGGCTCCACCTCATTGTTATAATCCCATACACTCTTATACCCCCCTTTGTTGACCCTTAGCATTGATTTTGTCATTGATGCAAAGATATTACAGTACTACTGCTAACTATAGTCTATAATTTACATTAGTTATATTTTCCCCTGTATCATATTATTAACATCTTGTAATAGTGACTTACATTTGTTCTAGTTCATAGAAGAACACTCTTGTACTTGTACTATTAATGCTATCAATATTACTAATAGTTTTAATGTAACTATTATCCTCATCCACCACTGAGTTTACTATGCCAAACAGTCCCTAGATTATTCTCTAGGCTTCCTTCATTTGACATGTACATCTCTAGAATGCCTTTCCAGACACAATCACATTTGTAAATCAGCAATATTAATTATACTCACTATAATTTGTTACCATCAACTCTATCCATTTCCACACATTTACAATCAGCCTTATTAAAAATTCTAAGCATCAGCTCCCCCTTATCAACCCTCATTCTGTCTCCTAGTACCTATAGCCTAGAGTTTAACTCCATGAGTTTGCTCATTGTATTTAGTTCATATTAGTGAGACCATAGATTATTTGTCCTTTTGTGTCTGGCTTATTTCACTCAATATAATGTTCTCAAGGTTCATCCATGCATCCTGACTTCATTTCTTCTCACAGCTGAATAGTAGTCTATTGTATGCAGGTACCACATTTTGTTTATCCATTCATTGCATGACGGACACTTGGGTTGTTTCCACATTTAAGCAATTGAGAATAAGGCTGCAATGAACATCAGTGTGCAGATATCTGTTCACATATCTTCTTTAAGTTGTTTGGACTATATTCCTAGTAGTAGGGTTGCCAAATCATACAGCAGATCTATATTTAGCTTCCTGAGGAACGGCCAAACTATCTTACAAAGAGGCTGCACCATTCTACATTCTCATCAACAGTGAAGGAGTGTTCCTATTGCTCCACATGCTCTCTGGCACTTGTAGTTTTCTGATATTTTAAATAATGGCTATTCTATAAGTTGTAAAGTGATATATCATGGTAGTTTTGCTCTGCAATACCCTAATAGCTAGTGATGTTGAACATCTTTTCATGTACCTTTTGACTATTTGTATTTCCTCTTTGGAAAAGAGTCTTTTCAGGTCCTTTGTTCATTTTTTTATTTTTTATTTGTCTTTTTATTGTTGAGTTGTATGATCTCTTTATATAACCTGTGAGATATGTTGTCAGATATGTGGTTTCCAAATATTTTCTCCCATTGAGTAGGCTGCCTTCTTCATCTTCTTGACAAAGTCATTTGAAGCACAAAAATGTTTAATTTTGAGGCCTTCCCATTTATCTATTTTTTCTTTTGTTGCTTGTGTTTTGGGTGTAAGGTTTAAGAAACCACCACCTACCACAAGAACTTGAAGATATTTCTTTACATTTTCTTCCAGGAGTTTTATGATTCTAGCTTTTATATTTAGGTCCTTGATCCATTTTGAGTTAATTTTTGTGTGAGGTGTGAGATAGGGGTCCTCTTTCTTTCTTTAGATATGACTATCCAGTTTTCCTGGAACAATTTGTTGAATAGAATGTTCTGACCTAGAGAGTAGACTTGCTATCCTTGCCAGAAATCATTTTCAAGTTTTATCCATGTTATAGCATGTATTAGTCCTTCATTCCTTTTTATTGCTTAATTGTGTTCCATTGTGTGGGATGCCACATTTTGTTTATTCATTCATATACTGATGGACATTGGATTGTTTCCACTTTTTGACCATTAAGAATAATTTTGCTATGAATTTTCATGTAAAAGTTTTATGTGAACATGTGTTTTTCATTTCTCTTGGGTAGGTACCTGAGAGTGAAATTGCTGGATCATATGGTAACCTGATGTTTAATATTATGAGAGCCAGCAGACCATTTTCCAAAGTGGCTCCTTATCGACCATTGTATGTCTTCTTTGGAAAAAGTCTGTTTGGGTCCTTTGCCCATTTTTTGATCGGTTTGTTTGTCTTTTTGTTGTTGAGTTGTAGGAGTTCTTTTATATTCTGTATGCAAGTTCTTATTAGATATGTGATGTGCAAATGTTTTCTCCCAATCTGTGGGTTGTTTTTTCTCTTTCTTAATGGTCTCCTTTGCTATACAAAAGTGTTAAATTTTGATGAAGTTCAAAAAAAAAAAAATCATTTGACCATAGATGTGAGAGACTATTTCTGAGCTCTCAATTTGATTCCATTGGTCAATCTATCTTTATGCCAGGATCATGCTGTTTGGGTGTGTGTGTGTGTGTGTGTGTGTTTTACCATTATAGCTAAGTAGTATGATTTAAATTCAGTAAGAATTCTCCTACTTTGTTCTTCTTTTTAAAGATTTTTTTGGCTATTCATGGCCCCTTTCCCTTCCAAAGAAATTCAATAATTGGCTTTTCCGTTTCTGCAAAAAAAAAAAAAAAAAGCCGTTGGAAGATTTATTGGGATAGAATATGTAAATCAATTTAGATAGAATTGACTTCTAAACGATATTTAATCTTCCAATCCATAAATACAGAATATCTTTCCTTTTCATCAGGTCTTCTTTGGTTTATTTTTAGCAATAGTTTTTTAGTTTTCTGAATACAGGTCCTTTGTGTCCTTGGTGAAGTTTATTCCTAAATATGTGATTCTTTTAGTCGCTATAGTAAGTGGAATTAGTAGTGTAAAGGAATGCTACTGACTTTTCTGTATTAATCTTGTATCCTGTCACTTTGTTGAACTCATTCATTAGCTCTAGTAGCTTTGCTGTGGAGGTTTTGGAATATTCTAAGTATAGGCTCATATCAGTGAATAGCAAAAATTTTACTTCTTCTCCTATTTGGGCACTTTTTATTTCTTCTTCTTGCCTACTTGCTCTAGATAAGACTTCTAGGACAATATTTAATAACAGTGATGACAGTGGACATCCTTATCTTGTTCCTGATCACAGTGGAAAAGCTTTCATTCTTTCACCATTAAGTACAGTGTTAGCTGTGGGTTTTTCATATATACATTTTATCATGATGTGTTGACAAAGTTTCCTTCTATTCCTTTTGGAGAGGTTTTATCAAGAAAAGATGCTATATTTTGTCAAATGTCTTTTCTGCGTCAATCAAGATGATCATGTGATTTTTCTTGTTCAATTTATTAATGTGGTGTGTTACACTGATTGATTTTTTGTGTGTTGAACCACTCTTGCATACCTGGGATGAAACCCACTTGATCGTGATGTATAATTTTTTAACATGCTTTTGGATTCAGTTGGCAAGTATTTTGTTGAGTATTTTTGCATCTACATTCATTAGGAAAATTTGTGTGTAATTTTCTAGTTTCATAGTATTTTTATCTGGCTTTGGCATTAGGGTGATGTTGGCTTCATAAAATGAGTTTGATAGTGTTTCCTTCTGTTCAATTTTTTGGAAGTGTTTGAGCAAGATTGGTATTAAATCTTTTTTGAATGGTTGGTAGAATTCACCTGTAAAGCCTGCTCCTAGGCTTTTTGTTTTTGTAATCTTTTTGATTACTGTTTCAATCTCTTTACTTGTGATTAGTTTGTTGGGGTCTTCTATTTCATCTAAGATCAGTTTAGGTTGTTCATGTGTTTCTAAGTATTTGTCCATTTTGTCTACATTGTATCATTTGTTGGCATGCAGTTGTTCATAGAATCCTCTTATGAGCTCTTTTATTTCTGTGGGGTCAGTACTAATGTCCCACTCTCATTTCTGATTTTATTTATTTACATCTTCTCTCTTTTTTCTTTTGACAGTCTAGCTAAGGGTTTGTCGATTCTGTTGATCTTCTTGAAGAACTAAATTTTGGTTTTATTGGTTCTCTATTTTTTTTCTAAAATTTCATTTATTTTTGCTCTAATCTTTATTTCTTTCCTTTTGCTTGATTTGGGATTCGTTTGCTGTTCTTTTTCTAGTTTCTCTGGGTGTGCAGTTAGGTTTTTTATTTTAGCTCTTTCTTCTTTTTTAATGTAAGCATTGAGGCTATAAATTTCCCTCTCAGAATAGCTTTCACTGCATCCCATAGACTGTGTTCTTGTTTTCATTTGTGTTCTTGTTTTCATTTGTCTTGAGATATTTACTGATTTCTCTTGCAATTTCTTCTTTGACCCACTGATTATTTAAAGAGTGTGTTGTTTAACTTCCATATATTTGTGAATTTTCCCTTTTTCCACCTGTTATTGATTTCCAGCTTCATTCCATTATGATCAGAGAAGGTGCTTCATATAATTTCAATCTTTTAATTTTATCGAGACCTGTTTTATGACAGAACATATTGTTTATCTTTGAGAAAGATCCATGAGCACTTGAGAAGAATGTATATCTTGCTCTTCTGGGGGTCCAATTCTCTATATACGCCTGTTAGGTCTAGTTCATTTCTAATATTATTCAAGCTCTCTGTTTCCTTATTGATCCTCAGTCCAGATGTTCTTTCCAAGGCTGAGAGTGGTGTATTGAAATCTCCAACTATTGTTGTAGAGATGTCTATTTCTCCCTTTAGTTTTGCCAGGGTTTGCCTCATGTATTTTGGCCTCCCAGGTTAGGTGCATAAATATTTATGATTATTATTTCTTTTTGGTGAATTGCCCCTTTTAATAATATAAAATTGCCTTTTCTGTCTCTTATAACAGTTTTGCATTTAAAAAGCTATTTTGTCCAATATTAATATAGCTACTCCAGCTCTTTTTTCATTACTATTTGCATGGAATACCTTTTTCCAAACTTTCACTTTCAGCCTATTTGTGTCTTGAGTGTTAGGTGAGTCTCTTGTCAACAGAATATACACGGCTCTTTTTTTTTTTTTTTTTTTTTTTAATCCATTCTGTCAGTCTGTGTCTTTTGATTGGGGACTTCTATCATTAATATTCAATGTTATTATTATAAAGACATTACTTACTCCATCCATTTTATCTTTTGGCTTTCCGTTGTCATATCTTACTATTTTCAGGCTTTTTACCCTTTTAGTTACCCTTACTAATAATCTTCATTTCTACACTTTTCTCCAAGCCTGTCTTTCTCCTGTATTTTCTTATCAGGCTGCAGGCCTCCCTGTAGAATTTCTTGTAAGGCTGGTCTCTTGGTGACAATCTTTCCCAGTTTCTGTTTATCTGTGAAAACTTTAAGCTCACCCTCATTTTTTAAGGACAATTTTACCAGATAAAGATTTCTTGGCTGGCAGGTGTTGTTTTTTTTTTTTTTTTTTTTCAGTATCTTAAATATATCGCACCACTGTCTTCTCACCTTCATGGTTTCTGATGGAGACAGGCACTTAGTCTTATTGCATGTGATGAATTGCTTTTCTCTTGTTGCTTTCAGATTTCTCTCTTTATCTCTGGCATTTGACATTCTGAATAGTAGGTGTCTCAGAGTAGGCCAATTTGAATTTATTCTGTTTGGAGTCGATTGTCCTTCTTGGATATTGACATTTATGTCTTTTGTAAGGGTTGGGTAATTTTCAGCCATTATTTCCTCAAATATTCTTTCTTCTGTTTTCTCATTCTCTTCTCCTAATGGGACACCCACAACATGTATGTTTGTACATTTCATGCTGTCATTCAATCCCCTGATACCCTGTTCAATTTTTTCCATTCTTTTCTCTGTCTCTTCTGTCTTTTAGAGTTCAGATGCTCTGTCCTCCATTTCACTTAGTCATTTTTCTACCATTCCAAATCTGCTATTATATGCCTCTAATGTATTTTTGTCTCATTCATTGTATCTTTCATTCCCATAAGATCTGTTACTTTTCTTTGCAAGCTTTCAAATTCTTCTTTATGCTCAGTAGTGTCTTCTTAATATCTTTTATCTCTTTAACCATATTTTCCCATAACAAGTTGAATTGATTTTTGAGTTTGTGTGAACATTATTGGCTAGTTGTCTTACTTCCTGTGTCTTTTCAGGATTTTTAAATTGTTTCTTTGGCTGGGCCATAGCTTCATGTTTTTTTAGCATGGCTTGTAATATTTTGCTGATGTCTAGGCATCTGACTACATTGGTGAATTTACTCTGATTAACCTTTTTTGTCTCTTGCCTAGTGGTTTTGTTTCACAGATCTTCTTTGATTTTGGATTCAACTTATACTATATCTTTAAAATTTCCCTGCTTATGTTATCAAAACAGGGATCCACTAATGGGGTGCAGACCAGATCTAAAGGGGCCTATGGATAGGGACATGAGAGACCCCAAAAAGCTTTTCCTTTTTCTTTCACTTTCTTGGCCTGCCACCAGATGGCACTCTTTGTTGAACATTTCCGTGGAGGTGATACTTTTAACCTCTACTTGTTTGTGTTGTTGGGCAAGCTAAAGCCATGATTCAAAGCAGAGCCCTGCTGTACAAATTCACTGAAAAGAAACCACACTCAGCCCTCCACTGCACCTTCCTTCTTCCCAGGGAGGAAAGCATCCATTCCTCTCTCAGCTGGCCATGTGAGCCACAGGTTTTTCCAAGGCTATTGGTCTCAAAGGTGGAGGATGTGTGCCATTCCCAGCCAGAGGGGCAACTAGCTCATGGTTTTCCTTTTGGCATCTTTGTTTTTCTGTCCCTCTCCCTCCTGGATGATGCACACAGCAGTTTCCTCATCTGCAGATTCCCAAAGCAGTTTTCTTGGACAGTTTTCGCCCTCCCTCTGTTGTTTTTGTAAGTGACTTGAGCCCTGCCACCTACTTTGACACCATCTTCCCAGAAATCTGAACTAGATGATTTTATGTCTTGCTACTTACATGTTTAATGACTTTTTTTTTTATGAATTCTATATACTGACCTTTATCAAACTCCCTTTCACTCCTGCAAAACCAGAACAATTTTAAAGCTTGCAATTTAATTTTCAGCTACCTTTACAAAATGGAAAACTTAAGAAAATGTTTAACTTTCCTTAAAAAAGGAAGAAAATTTAAACACAACCTCACAAGCATACATATGTTATTTATATTTAATTTCTACTTTCATTCTGTTTAATAATGTATTATAAAATGAAGTAGCCTTTATTGACAAAGTCAACTAACTGAATTTTGAGTGGGTGCTTGGTTCCTGCTTTATAACTTTTGACTTAATAACTTTTCCAAAAAATATTTTCTTATAATATGTGTAATTACTAAAAGAACATTATAAATGCAGTTTGTGGTTGTAAACCCAAATATCTTGTAGTGGTCATGTTTAGGATACTTATTTGGTGAATTAATCAAGGAGTTTCCCTCTTGCACATTCCAAGGAACATTTCCAGTACTTTGTGGAGAAATGGTTATAACTCACATTCTCTATTGTTACATAAATTTGTAAGACTATATAAGGTTATATCTAAATCTCAGAAAAAATATATAGATCTTTCCATAATTTCCATAAAGAAAGCCAAGATTCAGTGGGACAGTGGGTAAATTGTATGCCAGAAAAGTAAGAGGAAAATTTCAGGGTCACATTTCACAGAACCTTTGGTAAGCATTAGAGGATGGGAGGTACACTGACTTTCAAGACTAGTTACGGGAAGCGGCTGTGGCTCAATCAGTAGGGCTCTCGTTTACCATATGGGAGGCCCCAAGTTCGGTTCCCGGGGCCTCCTGGTGAAGGCAAGCCCGCCCGCACGGCGTGGTTAGCTGACCCAGCGAGCACAAGCAGCAAGGGGGGGATAAATGAATAAATAAATAAAATCTTAAAAAAAAAAAAAAAAAAAAGACTAGTTAGGATCAGAGAACTTGTTGCTAGGTAGAAAATATTCTCAAGCTCCAGGACTATATTACCTTCCACCTACCCTAAAAAAATAAAAAAAAAAAAACTTGCCATGAGTAAGACCAATAAGACACTCTGAAAATCGAGGCATAAATGTTACATTATTAATGCACTTGGCATTATTATGCAATTATTATTATTTGGGGCAAAACAAAAAGTGAGTCAGAATTTAAGGTAGGGTGTTTACATAACACCTCTGTATATGAGCAAGCACATTACCACAATATTCTACATTTAGCATTTTGGTGCCTAAGCAGACTTAAGATCTGTAATTGGCCTCCTCTCTCTGCTTTGGAAAATCATTTTCAAAGGAGGCATCCAGACACTATAGTCAGGGCAGACAACTCAGGAATTTGGCCCCTTGCCAGTGGGCCCTAATCTGGTATTTATGCTCCCCAGTGTGACTGAGTTAAATTCAGTAGTGGTTTCCCTATGCTTGACTCTTCTGTCCTTCTATTTGAACCTATAATTAATACTAGAGTTGGTAGGTGTACATCCAAAAGACTTAAATTTTTGGGTTGTCCATGTGCCAACTGAGCCCTGAATCTCAATGGAGTTGCAACACCTACTCTCCAGTTCAATGGACTCACCCAGGACAACTAATGGGGAGGAGACAATGGACAAACAACATCCCAGGGAACCGGGAGTGCCTACAACTGCAAGAGAGTCCCATCTATTGGATGTATGAGATTGAAACCCCCCTCAATTAATGGTGGAGTGGGCAACACCATCCCAGAGTTCTCAGGATTGGGAAATGAACTATGGACTAAAATAAACTTACTAGTAGCCTACTATAGACTTATTGTGATTCTAGCAATGGAAGAAATACCATTGGTGTGGAGGCAATGACCCATGGATGTTCTGGGGTTAAGGAGAGGAAAAATCAGGTGTAATAGGGGGGCATTTTGGGGACTTGGGAATCATCTGAATGGCATTACAATGACAGAATCAAGCCATTATATATCCGGCCATAACCTACAGAGTCGAATGGGGAAGTGTAAACTACAATGTAAACTATAATCCATGCTTAGTGGCAATGCTCCAAAGTGTGTTTATCAACTGCAATGAATGTACCACACTGATGAAAGATATAGCTAAAGTGGGAAAATGTGGGAGGGTGTGGGGAGTGGGGCATATGGGAATCCCCTATATATTCTCTATAACCTTATGTAATTGAAGTATCTTTTAAAATATTTTTTTAAAGTGGGAAGAAAAAGACTCTCATCTTGGGGAGCAAATGTAGCTCAAGTGGTCCTGTACAAGGTCATGGGTTCAATCTCCAGTATCTCCTTTTAAAAAAAGACTCTCATCTTTATCAAGTAGCATTTATTATACACCTCCATAACATGGCTTTTATGGATGCTGGATGACCCATTCTATTCAAATAGACTTTAGATATTTGGATTCTAAGAAAATGGAGCTGTGATTATTCTTCAGTGGGCTCAATTTCAATCTACAAATTTTGAGTGAATGAAAAACACTTCAGAACAATTCTTTCCTGCTTCCTTTTTGTGTTTTATCCTTTATTTCCCCTTTGCATTTCCCGATCCCTGCTTTTCTTCTTGTAGTACTCTTTTAAAGTGAAGGAAGGGAATAGGGAATGAAAGAACATTTTTGTCCCAATTTTACTCTCTGCCTTCAAACATATCTCCCCATGCCATCACAATAGCACTAATTTATACTTAACTTCTTGGTGAATAGCCTGTTTGTATTTCAACAAAATTCTATAGCTCCCTCCAAGAAATAAACTGCACTATGAAGTTCTCAGCTCCTAATAATCTAGAGGAGAGATTGCATCACCCAAAACAGGTTCTTTCATACAAAAAAAAAAGGAGAATACAAATATCTAGCAAGTTTAGTTCTTAATATTTGCAGAGTACTTTGATATCTATTATCTCATAGAGTCATCTTATCATTAACATTCTTCCATATCTTCTCCATCTCCAGGTCACTGGTTGTATAGCGTAATCTCCTCCTAGCATTTCTGGAAACATCCACTATATAGCACAAGGTGTGTGGTGCCCACATAACAAGAAAACGCTTTTAATACAAAATTATAAAAATGATATTTAACAGAGAATATGAGTGTCAAAGGATAAAATTACAGATTTAAGCATGCAAGCTAAATCCTTGTGAACTCTAATGTTCCACTGCAAATCTTGACAGAATCATAGCCAATGATGAGGAGACCCATTAAGGAGACCAACATACCAGGTTTTCCCGGGACTGAGGGGTTTGCCAGCATGTGGAACTTTCCATGCTAAATCCAGGAAAGCCCTTGGCAAACTAAAATGATTTATCACCCTAAGACCAAGTGAATGTAGTGGATAGTGCTACTGTCAAGAAAATTAAAACCTCAGTTTGTTTCCTGCTAGAATGTGCCTTCATTATTAAACCTGAAATCATTAATGATTTCCTCTCTTATTATAATATTGTTTCCTACCTGATGCTATCATATTCTCCACAAAACCAATTCTTATCTCCTCTAGTTTTATTATTATTGTGATGGCTCTTTTGAGCTAGAAGATGCCAATTTCTTTTGAAATTGACACCTTAATGGTTACTCCTGAACTATTTTATTCCTTTTTTTAAAAGAAATAATAGATCTTTATTCTATGATAATTTCTGGGATAATCACTATCCAATTTCCCCCTTTCTCCTTTTCTCCCCAACGGAGTAGCTGTGAATTTTTTTAATTTTCTAAAATTTATTGAAGTACATCCCTCATACATAAACATACATAAACAATAAGTATATAGTAATAGTTGTGAACTTACAAAACAAACATGAATAACATCATACAGGGCTCTCATACCTCACCCTACCACCAATACCTTGCATTGTTGTGAAACATTTTTAACTAATGATGAAAGAGCATCCTCAGAATATTACTAATAACCAAAGTATCTTACATTAGGTGTACTTCTCCCCCAATCCCACCCTATTATTAATAATAATATTATTATATCATTTATACATGAACATATATAAACAATAAGTGTATAGTAAAAATTGTGAACTTACAAAGCAAACATGCATAACATCATACAGGGATCCCATATATCAACCCATCACCAACACCTTGCATTGTTGTGGGACATTTGTTACAAATTATAAAAAAATATCATCAAAATCTTCCTACTAACTATAGTCTGTATCTTACATTTGGTGTATTTTTCCCCCAACCTACCTTATTATTATTTTTTTAATATATTTTTATTACAGAAGCTGTGAACTTACAAAACAATCATGCACATGTGCAGAATTCCCATACAACAACCCTCTATCAACACACCACACCTTGGTAGAACATTTGTTACAGATTATGACATAATATCATCAGAATATTACCACTAACTAGGGTCGATAGCATAATTTGGCATATTCTTTCCATATGTCCCCATTATTAAAACAGTACATCTTTACCATAGATGCATGAATATTACAGTATTGCTGTTAACTACAGTCCATAGGTCACTCCAGTTGTTATTTTCCCATGCTCCTCCACATTCCCACCACCCTGCAATAGTGATGTACATCTGCTCTAGCTCACAAAGGACACCCCTGCATCTGTACCATCAACCACAATTCTCATCCACCTCTGGGTTTACTGTGTTATTCAGTCCCTAGATCATTCTCTAGCTTTCTTTCAATTGACATTTACATCCCTAGACTACCCTTTCCAGCCACATTACCATTTGTAAACCAGCTGTTACCCACTATAATGTGTTACCATCAACTCTAGACATTTCCACACTTTTACAGTAAAGTTAATTAAAACTTCTACATGCATTAAGCTTCAGTAGTCCATCTCAGTCCTCCTCTTATCTCCTTTAAGAATCCATCACTTACCAACAGGTCTTGAAGCTGTTTTCTCACATTTTCTCCTAGAAGCTTTATGGTTCTTCCTTTTATATTTAAGCTTTTGATTCACTTTGAGTTAATTTTTGTATAAGGTGTGCTATAAGGGTCCTCTTTCTTTCTTTTGGCTATGGATATCCAGTTCTCTCAGCACCATTTGTTGAATGGACTGTTCTGCTCTAGCAGGTGGGTTTGACAGGCTTGTCAAAAATCATTTGATCATAGATATGAGGGTCTGTTTCTGAACCATCAATTCGGTTCCATTTGGTCTATGTGTGTCTTTATGCCAGTACCATGCTGTTTTTACCACTGTAGCAGGGTAATGTGATTCAAAGTCCAGAAGTTAGAGTCCCCCAACTTTGCTTTTCCTTTTTAAGATGTTTCTGGCTATTTAGAACCCCTTACCTTTCCAAATAAAAATTATCATCATGTTTTCTATTTATTTTAAAAATACTGGTGGAATTTTTATCGGGATTGCATTGAATCTGTATATCACTTTGGGTAGAATTGACATCTTAATGATATTTAGTCATCCAGTCCATGAGCATGGAATGTCATTCCAATTATTTAGGTCTTTTTTAAATTTCTTTTAACAATGCATTGTACTTTTCTGAATAAAAGTGTTTTACATCATACGTTAAGTTTATTATTAAATATTTGATTCTTTTAGTTGCTATTGTAAATGGATTTTTTTTCCCTGACTTCCTCCTCAGATTGTGCATTACTAGTGTCTTTTAAAGTCTATTTCTTCTGATATAAGTATAGCTACTCTGGTTTATTTTTATTTTTTTTAATTTTATTTTTTGATACTGCATGCGTGGAATATCTTTTTCCAGCCTTTCACTTTCAATCTATTGGTATCCTTGGGTCTAAGGTGAGTCTCTTACAGACAGCATATAAGTGGCTCATATTTTCTTACCCATTCTGCCAGTCTGTGTCTTTTGATTGGGGAGTTTAATCCATTAACAAATTTGCTATTATTGTAAAGGCAGTTCTTATTTTACCCATTTTTTACCTTTGGGTGTTATCTGTCATACCTTGTTTTCACCACTCTTTTGAGAGTTTTAGCTACTTTTACTAATACAGTCTTCATTTCTAGACTCTCTGCCAAGTCCCTCTCTTCTGTCTTTCCTTTTCAGACTAAAGCACATTCTTTAGTATTTCCTGCAAAGCCAGTCTCTTAATTACAAATCTCTCAGTTTCTGTTTGTGAATATTCTAAATTGCCCTCATTTTTGAAAGACAATCTTGTCGGATATAAGATTCTTGGCTGGAAGTTTTTATCTTGCAGTATCTTAAATATATCATGCCACTGTCTTCTTGCCTCCATGCTTTCTGATGAGAAATTGGCACTTAATCTTAGTGGGTGTAGCAGTTAGGCAGTTTTATGTAATTATGAATTCCAAAAATAGATATTGGCATATGCTTGTAAACAGATCTGTTCGTCTGGACATGATTAAGTTATAATTGGGGTTTGATTGGGCCACATCAGTAAGGTATGGGACCCCACCCCTTGATGGGTGGGAAATTGAAGATAAAAGGCATGGCAAAAGACAGTGTTGGAGTAGTTTTGAGGTGGAGTTGTGATGTGGAGTCTTGAGCTGGAGCCCCAGAAAGTAGTATACAGAGGACCTTGGTCGTGAGGAAAGAGAGAAGGCCCTGGGAAGAGAAGCAAGCCATTTGTCTGATAGTCTACAGCTGGCCTTGTGGCACAAAGCAAGCCTGAGCCCAGAGTGAGGCGAACCTCGGGAAGAGAGGAACCCAAGAAACCTGAACCCTGGCAAACGTTGGCAGCTGTCTTGCCCCAACACGTGGCAATGGACTTCGGTGAGGGAAGAAACTTATGCTTTATGGCCTGGTAACTGTGGACGTCTACCCCAAATAAATAATCTTTATAAAAACCAACCAATTTCTGGTATTTTGCATCAGCACCCCTTTGACTGACTAATACAGTGGGTATACCTTATATGTTATGCATTGCTTTTCTCTTGCTGCTCTCAGAATTCTCTCTTTGTATTTGGCATTTGACATTCTGATTAGTATGTCTCAGAGTTGGTCTATTTGGATTTATTTGGATGGGAGTACATTGTATTCTTGGACACAAATATCCATGTCCTTCAATAAGGTTGGGAAATTTTCTACCATTATTTCTTCAAATATTCCTTTGACCCCTTTTCCCTTCTCTTCTCCTTCTGGGACACCCATGACACATATGTTTGCACATCTCTTGCTGTTGTTTAGTTCCCTAAGAACTTGTTCAATTTTTCCATTCTTTTCTTCATATGTTCTTTGGTATGCCCACTTTCAGAGACCATTTCTTCAAGCTTACCAATCCTTTATTTTGCTTCCTCATATCTGCTGTTATATGCCTCCAGTGTATTTTTTATTTCATTTATTGTGCCTTTCATTTCCATAAGATCTGCTATTTTTCTACGTATGCTTTCAAATTCTTCTTTGTGCTCATCCAATGTCTTCTTCTTTTTTTTTTTTTTTTTTTTTTTTTTTTTAACCAGGAGGTCCCAGGGTATGAACCCAGGTCCCTCCATATGGGAGACAGATGCCCAACCATTTGAGCCACATCTGCCCCCTCCCAATGTCTTCTTAATATCCTTAATCTCTTATAGCCATTTCATTGAATTTATTAAGGAGATTTGCTTGATTGATTGATGTCTATGATCAGTTGTCTCAACTCCTTTATGTGATCTGAAGGATTATCTTGTTCCTTTAATTGGGCCATATCTTCCTGTTTATTGGTATGGATTGTAGTTTTTTGTTGATGTCTTGGCATCTGGCTTACTAGATGCATTTATTCTAGGTGCAGTTTCTTTCTTTAGTTTAGGGCTTTCTTGCCCTTTCTCCCTTGCTGGTTGTGTATAGAACCCAAGGATATAGTTGGTGCTGTAAGCTGTGGAGGCTCATGCTGCCTGCATTGCCCCATGGGTAGGAACAGAGTCACAGCCATTTGTAATAAACCAAGTCTCTCAGGCTTAGACTCTAGTTGCTCAGAGAGACTGCTGAAGCTTCACATCCTATCTTCCCCTGCCTGGGGTGGGGATGGAGCTGCAGGTATGGGCAGCAATCTGTGCCATGCAAGTCCAAAATGACTGCAGTTGCCCCCATAGACTTCCAACTATTCAGTCTGTGTCAGCCCAATGTACCTGCAGTTACCCAGAGAGGCTGGTGCCAGTCCCACCAGCTTCCTTCCTGCCAGAGATGTGGCTGAAGCCTAAGCTAGGGCTGTAGTCCAATCTGGGTGAAAGAAGCCAGCCCCCTACTGTCACTGCAATTTTCAGTTAGCCTCGGTTCCCCTCATGCAGGGGGCAGAGTCAAAATGGCATCTACTGGCCTCTTTCTGACTTGAACAGGTTCAAACTTTAGCTATTTTTAGGATTTTACTTTAGTCAGCTGGATTTACCAATCAGTAGCTGAAGTTGGTGACCAATCTTCTCTTCCTCCCCTGTTTTTGGGAAATGGAGCTTCCAACTCCAGCCACAGAATAGCTCCTAACGCTGCTTGCACCACCAGAGTAGGATGAGCACCAGCCTCTGCTGTGTGGCCTGTATTTTCCCAGAGAGGCTGGCACAGCTCCCCCCAGCTTCCTCCCTGCTGGAGGTGGGGCTGGGGCTTAGGCTAGAGCTGCAATCCAAACTGGATGGAAAAAAAGCCTGTCCCTACCAGCGCTGTGATTTTCAGGCAGCCCCATTTCCACTCCTGCTGGGGGCGGAGTCAAAATGGTGGCTGCTTGCCTCTTTCTGACTTGGACAAGTTCAGACTTTAGCTGTTTTTCGGACTATACTTTAGTCAGCAGAATTTACTAATCAGTAGCTGAAGTTGGTGTCCAACCATCCCTTCCTTCCCCATTTTTGGGAAGTGGACCTTCCAATTCCAGCCACGGAATAGCTCCCAAGGCAGCTTGTGCTGCCAGTGGAGGATGGGCACTGGCCTCTGGGACGTGGAGTGTTTTACTCACGAATCTTCTCTGCAGATGGGCAGTCTCCTCCTTCCATTCTTTCAATGATGTTGCAGGATGCTCTTCTGGTCTCCAGGAGCCCCCTAACAGGTGCTTTAGATAGCTCTGGGTGATTACTAACTGCCCTATAGCACAAGCTGACTCTAGGAGCTCCTTACTCTGCTGCCATCTTCCTGGTTGTCTCTCAGTATCTGTGATTTTGCTGCTATCTAATGCCCACGCAACACATTTATCTTATTACAAAACAGATATTGTTCCCACTTTTTGGTGAGAAAATAGAGGGTGGTTAATGTCAGGCAACTGGCATAAGTTGTAGAACTAGCCATGGGATAAATTTACTGTCTATCACAGCCTTGGCTTTCTGAATTAATAATGACTCTCCAATTTCTAGCTTTGCAGCCATCTATTAAAAACAGCTAACATCCAGAGAGGAAATGTAACCTAAAGCTTGTAGGTCAAAAGATCTACTAGAAAACATTTTCCCAGCCCTGTTTTGTATATAGCTTAGATGGTTTCATGGTTGATTCTTCTAACTACTCTCATGAGGTCATAAAATTCAACCCTCTGAGAGACTGCTATTGAGTTGCTCACCTTTATTTTTTATCTTGCATATGCCATTTGTTTTTAAATTTTCATGGTAAGCATTACTCAGAGAGTAGATTCTCATGTTTCTAAAGAAAACTGTATTCAAAAGCCTGAAAGAAAAGGTGGAAAATAAAACAGCAGCACTAATTTTTTTGACTAAAATTACCCTTGATTGAAAATTGAATTTCAGAGCACCAGACTAAACAATTTTCCTTAAAAGTTAAAACCCTTTTTTTTTTTTTCTATTTACCATGCAAGAAAAAAAGTGTACCAGCAAATCATATTACACATTTCTGGAAGAAATTTCTAGGAATTATATTTTAGAAATAGCTATAGTTTGGCAATTCTATAATGCTATAATAAAGAGGTTGTTTCAAAGGAATTTCCTAAATAAAACCTCTTCACTTTGAAGGATAGTTCTGCTTTAGTCAAATTCACATAATGAAGGGAAAATAAAAGGTTAAAGTTAATTCTATAAGAGTATATAAATACATATAAGCTTTAATACAAATTGATGACATCAAATCCAGTTACAAATCCAAGCAATTTACTGGTCAAAATACCTGCAAAGTCAAAATATACACAGAGACACCAGTTGTGAATGGGAAGAAAAAAATCAGAACAGAGATCACTGAAAGACACAGACTTATAGTTTTGTTTTAACTGCCTAAAGGAAGTTTTTTATTTGAATTCAGTTCGTCTTAGAAAATTCCACAATGGAAGTTCACTGAACCCTAACTTACAAGGAGAACTGACAGTCAGTCAGGTACATTTCACTGCTGTCAGTTAGAGCTGATGTTGCCTTCATGGATTTATGGTACTACTGTGGATATGTGTGTATATGTCTATCTATAGAAACTCATCCCCACACCAGAGAAAATAGTATAAAAAATATAGACTTTGAATCTATAGTACAATCTATAAATTACTAACAACCTTAACCTCTAAATTTTATTTCTTATACATTTCTGGTTCAGGTTTACATAACAGAGCTATCCAACTTCTGTTGTAATAAATATACATACCTTTTGTATTTCTCATAATATGACTTCTTATAAATCATTGTTTCTTCAGGATTTATACACTATGTATAGCTCAAACTGGTGTCCTATTAAACTGTAACTCTGAAAGTAGAATAGGAAAAAAAATAACTTACCATCATTTATAATCCAATGACAACCATTTGTATGGAAAGCACTTGGTAAACTAGGTAAGGTAAATAGCTATTTAAACATCTACCTTAACACCCCTAGTATACTTTTTTTTTTTTTCACTTGTACAGAAATACAGCTTTATTCCACCACTTTCACTTCCACTTCTGCTGAGTGAAGGAAATGTAATCTTGCCAATTCATGATTGTCTTAGTTTCTCAGCTGCTGAAACAAATGCCATACAATGGGTTGGCCTAAATGATGGAAATTTATTGGCTCCCTGTTTTGAGGCTAGAAGTCCAAAATCAAGGCAATGCTTTCTCCCTGAAGACTGTGGCATTCTGGGGCTGACTACTGACAATCCTTGAGTCCTTGGCTTTTATGTCACATGGCAATGCACATGGTGGCAACTTCTCCTTTCTCTTCCAGTTTCCATTGACTTCCAGCTTCTGTCTCCTCCCCCGTGGCTTTCTCTATATATCTGAATTTAATTATGTTAATAAAGGACTCCAATAATCTGGATTATTGAACAACCTGATTCAGTTGGGACACATCTTAACTGAACATCTTCAAGAGATCCTAGTTACAATGGGTCCACACCCACCAGAATGTAGACAAAGACCAAGAACATGTTGAAACTGGGTTATGCAATTCAATCCACCACAATAGTAATCCAATCACTTCCAGATTTAAACTGATGAATTAGGATCTGAACAGTCAATTCCATACCCACACCTCCTTTCCTGGGCCATCCTCTGTCCTCAAAGAATAGGTGACGAACATCTCATCTTTCTTGTTCTTGCTTATTGGCCTCTATAGAGGCAGCTTCCCCTTCCAGGTGTAACTCATCTTGTTTCCCAGGTGTAACTCAGTTTTTCTCCCCTTCCAGATATAGCACATCTTGTTTCCCCTCCCTTGTATAATTCACAATGCTCCCCACCCAGGTGTAACTCCTCTTCTCTGTTCTGTCTCGATGGTTCTTTGGTGTTGACTGCCCTTTTTATTTTAACCTGCTGTATGAGGTGCAGTTTACATATTTTTTAAATTGCCAGTTTTAATTGTACATTTCAATGAGCTTTGACGAGGGAATACAGCCTTTTTTTCTTGTGTCTTTTTTTTTTTTCCTTTTTTTTTTTAATTTATTTTTATTATGGGTAAAAATCAAAATTCTCACAATACATACAAACATTTGCAAAATGATATATAAATATATATGCATATATATGTATTTGCTTACAAAAATGTTGTTTATATATATATATATATATATATATATATATATATACATATATTTTAAGAGGTGCTTGGATTACCCAAAATATTACACAGAACCCACTGGGATTCCCATGTTGCCCACCTCCCACACCTCCCATCACATCCCACAGAAACATCTCCCACAATGTGGCCCACCAGCCTCAATGAACTTACACATCCTGGAGCCTTGCCACCAACCATACACCACAGTTCACACTGTAGACCACACTATCTCCCACTCAGTTCTGAGTGGTGTGTGCTGATTTAAAATGGCCTACATCCGTTCCTAGTATACTTTTTGGTCAGTTTAGGAGGGAAGGATATCCCAATCACTCATGAAACAGTGTCATCAACTCATTAAAACCAATAAGTTATAACATCCTTAGAAAAAAAATGCTTTATTAAAATAAATTGATGATTTGTATTGTGTCATGAGCCTAGATAGTCTCATTCTACATTTAATTTATCTCCAAAAATATCATAGAGCTAAAAAAAAAAAAAAGACATTCAAATAAAATAAATATGTACTTTCCATTTGATTATTGTAGTAATCTATCACACTAAAATTGTAGTGAGGTGTTGTGTTTTTTTTTAAATCAAAGTGTGGTTATTGTTATACTTCAAAGACCATAGCTGAGACAGTAAACTATCTTTCATGTTTCATGTATATTCCTTGTTATCCGCTAAGAACCTCTTTATATATAAATATGTTTGTCTATATGTTTGGGGTAGAAGAAAGCAAAGTGGTATTATTAAAGATGTAACATTGTAAGAAAAGGTTTGACAATTTTAGAATAATATTAAGAACTATTTCCTGGTTCTTCTTGAAATTATTTGTATATTTTTTCAACTGTTGACGATGTATACTCAGCTATTTACAGATGAAATACAATGATTTTATTAAAAATTATTCCAACAAAAAGGAGGGAGAGGTGGAGAGAGATGATACAAATTGGGAAAAGTATAAGAATTGTAGAAACTGGGTGATAGTTACAGGAAGCTGATTACTTTATTCTCTATATTTGTGTGAATGTGAACATTTCTGCAATAAAAATTTAAAAATTGTTTTTATCGCAATTCACCTCATCTTCTGGCTAAAGATTAACCCTACCAAATGTGGTTTAGCAATGTATATAAACTTTATGTAAAAATATTTTCTTTTCTTTTCTGAATCTCAACATAAAGGAAAATTGACCTATAAGTGATATTCTGCCGCAAATCCATAGCTGTTGAAAAATAGTGTAAAATCAGCAAGATTTTTGCAAGATCTATCCTTGAAATGTTTTAACTTATGACTTTATGTCTCAAAGATTGTAGGAGACTCTAAGCACCCAGAACCAAATATGAGCATCAGAACTCTAATATAAACCAAACAACTATTTCCTTGAGAAACACACTAGAGGCTGTGAAACACAACGAAATAGTCCACATGGTCCCAACTATCAAAAAGTTTGAAGATCAACAGAGGAGACAACTTCAGCACACAGCAAATAGCAAATAGTTGAATGTTGAACTGCATGGTCTTATTTGTATTTATAAAGGAATTTATCACAGACAGAGTTTTGTAAAGGTCTCATATAGGAGACCAGAATTAAAATGGTCTTTGAAAAATGGAAAAATTTGGACAAGTAGAAAAAAGTATTATAGCTCATGTGGAGAGTTCAGCATAAGCAAAAATATAATGATAAAGAGTTAGCATGGCATGTGAATGCTAAAGAAAGCACCGAGCCTAGAGCAGAGGGCATAAATTAAGGAATAATAAGATAATAATAACAAGGACAACAGTAATAGATTTAATACCAAACACTATGTATCAGGCACTAACTATTCTTAGAGTTTTATATATAATTATAATATGTTATATACTACTAGTGATAGACTAATTTTGCAAATGAGGACACTGAGCACAGAAAGATTAAGTAACTTGCTCAAGATCACAGAGCTAAAATGATAGAACAAGGTTTTGGAACCAAACAGTGTAGTTACAAAATACATGTGCTTATGCCATACTGCCGAGTGGGAAATAGGCTGGATAGGTAGTTTGGAAGCAGATAATGGAAAGCCTTTGAAAGTCAGGCAAAGGAGTTTCCACATGATGCTAATCATATCCATTCTTGACAGACAAGTGACATGATAAAAGGATTGTGGCTATACCACACACAGAGCACATTTTTTATTCTAATACTGGCTTCTCTCCCACCTTGGCTTCCAATGGCCACTACTTTTATGGGCTGCCGAAAATTGTTCCACATAGAAGTTGAGAGCTATGTTCTCTCAAGTCAAAGAATAAGAAAACCGTGGCACTGAGTTTAAGCAACTTGCCTGGAAGCACGTAACTGTGTTCGATCAAAGAACTAAAAATCCAAAGATTCTTGGTCTTGATCCTAGACTTCACACACTAACGCACACTTCCTCCCTCAGAGCTGTAATATAATTCTATAGGCTGAAAACGGCTGTGCATTTAACTCAAGCCCGGCCATCTATTCTCTCATCTAATGACACAACGTGGTAACTATTAGACATTAACTCACAGCTTGTGGCATTTTATTACACATCAAACAGATAAAAATAAATAGTGCAGGTATTTTTAATAATAATTTCCATTATTGCTCAGCTCAATATACAAACCCCACTATTTACTTAACACGTTTGGAGTAAATTCTGAGACCGAGAATAAAGGTTTAGAAACTAAAGATTATGATTATTAATGGTTTCCTGTTCTCATACTTTTCCTGATGCCTCTGACCTTGACACCTGACTAGCACTTAAGCCTGTTATTGACTGAGTCAGATGATTTCCACTACGTTATTATGTACTAAAAATATTAAATTATCCTCCCAAATCTCGCCCCTTTAAAACCAAAAGGAACTCTTTTGAGGTATAAAACATGTGCATTATCATATCAGAACAACTTTCTTGAACTCAGGCGAGCAACTACCTCGGTTTTCCCAAGACTTTTCTGGTTTGTGCACTGAAAGTTTTGAATTCTGGGAGATTCCCTCAGTCTCGGGCAAACTATGACAGTTGGTCACACTAGCATCTGGCTCACTTTCTAAAATGTTAGTGAAAAATGTATGTGCCTGGTCCTACATAACTGTCTGTGTATCTATATATTATTTGTTTAACGAAACAAAACTGATATGTCCAGGTAAAAAATGAAATGAATTGAAATGAAATAATGAAATGAAATGAAATGAGATGAAATGAGATGAAATAAGAAAAACTTTCCTCTAGCCTCATGAAGAGACTCTTAATCTTAGCAGGAGTTCTCCTTTTACTTGGAACAGAAGTGAACCTTTTCTTTAAATCGGATATGATCTGTTAATTAGCCACAATAAAAGTAAAAACACATCCTAGTAACTCCTCAAGTTGCAGTAATGCTGCTAATACACTGTGTCAGGGAAGTAGGATACCAATCTATCTGAAAATCTACCTCTTAATTAAAACTAATTGTTTCAACACAGAATTTCTATATTGTAGTGCACTGGCTTGTAACACACTCTTCAGGAACTACAACAGTTTAAAATGTTTTCTTTTATTGCAACAGAAAGCCCAGTATTAACATTAAAGCAAAAGGACTCTCATCAATTATTAAAGTGTTCTTTGCTAAAACTATAATTTTACTGAAAGCAAAGAAGGGGAAAAAAGCAGGGAAGCTGATATTTGAGTAAAATACCTTCTGAGTCTTACAAAGGGGGTAGGCATTATTTCTCAATATAGTCACCTCAAAAACACTTGAGAAAGAATCTACAAGTAAGACTTCCCCTTTAAGGGAACATTTTTCTCTCTCAAAGGTAGTATGTCTTAGGGACAGCCAAAGACAACATTAATTTTATGTAAAATAAAATTTCAAAACTGTTTTGAAGACACTCCCCTTTCTTTGCAAATAGAAGTTGTTTGGGGGCCTGATAGTAAATGGAAAATGTATTTTACAATTCCATTTAATCTACAAAATGAGATCTTTCATTACAATCTCATTAATTCTCTGAGACCCTCCAAAAGTACCCTGAGTGACTCTAGTGAAAAAAAATCATGTCAGTCAGAAATAGATTTTAAATTGGATTAATAATTTATTTTATTTGTTCACTGTAATAAAGGGAAAGTGATAAGAATGGTTAGTGTATTTATAAAGAAAATCAAGCTGACCTTTTCTTATTACAGAATTTTATTATAGCACACATATTTGAGATTAAAAACTTAAATTATACATCACACTTACATAAATGTAGGACAGAAGGCATAGACAGAAAAACTGGCTGCCTTAAGATTTACGTGTCAAAATGGAGAGTTCATGTTTAGTAATGCTGAGATTTTGTGATAAAGCCTTAAGTTTAGAGGGGTGAGGTGAAAAATAATTTTTTAGTGTATACAGGACATCAATTTTGGTACATATCCCTGGAAAATTTTCACTACAAAATAAAATGAGAAAAGCAGTTAAAAACAAAACCAAGCAAACAAACAGAAAAACTAGGAGACAGGAAAGAACTGGGTGAAAAAGTGGTAACTTTGTTTTGGATGTATTGTTTTCATGTATTTGACAATAAAAGATTTTAATTATTAATAGAAGCTAGCATTCTGTTCTAGCACCTTAGACTGACAAATTTTGTGTGCAAACAGTCTACTGTTTGCTGTCATTGCTAGCTATGGCAGTTTTCTCCTAAAAGGACTCTGCTCTACAGCCCTTCAAGGGCACCAGCATTAGGAAAACAAGTCCTTGTGCTACTCTAACAAGATAAAAGAAGACTGATAGATACCTGAACTGCTGGATATGTGACCTGGATTTGTTGTTTTCAGTACTCAATTCAACAGTTTTGTTTTCAGTTAAAATGTGTTAACATTGTGTTGAAAGTTAAGGTCCTGGGATCTAAATCTTGGTTCTGACTCTCACTGACTATATAACCTTAGGCAAGCTGCTTTTCCTCTCTCAGCGCCTTAGAGTAGACCTGTATAAGCATCAGTGATTGACTTTAAATCAAAGTCAAAAGTGAAGGCAAGGGACTCAAAACAAATATTTGCACACCAATGTTCATAGCAGCCTTATTCACAATTGCCAAAAGATGGATGCAACCCAAGTATTCAACAACCCATGATTGGATAAACCAAATGTGGTATACACATATGATGGAATATTATTCACTCATAAAAAGGAATGAAGTCCTAATGCACAACATTGATGAACCTTGAGGGCATTATACTGTGTGAAATAAGCCAAACAAAAAAGGACAAAAACTGTATGATTCCATTTATATGAAATACTTAGAATATCCATAAGGAGTTATTACTTAATGGGTGCAGAGTTTCTGTTTGGGGTGATGAAAATTTTCTAGTAATGGATAGTTGTGATGGTAACAATATTGTAAATGTAATTAATACCACTGAATTGCACATTTCAAATAGGTTAAAATGGAAATTTTGTGTTGTATATATAACCACACCCATAAGTGATTTTGTTAAGACTTTGGTCTTAAGAGTTGTTGAACTAGCTTCATTCAGGCCTTTTGGGTATTTTGATGGGATGGATTTATTTTGCCTGTGGGAAGAACATGTCTTCCTGGGTCCAGAGGGCAGACTGTGGTAGATTGAATTATGTATCCCAGGTTAGATTCGTTTTTAATCATCATCTGCATTCTTGTGGGTATGAATCCACTGTATGTAAATAGGACCTCTTGAAGATAGTTAAGGTGTGGCCAACTGATTGCGGGTAAGTCTTAATGTGGATTATTGGAGTCCTTTTTTTTTTTTTTTTTAGGAGGTACCAGGGAATGAACCACTTGAGCTACATCTGCTCCCTATATCGTATCTCTTGAACTCAGCTTGCTAGCCCAAGTATGACTACTAAAGTATCTGACCACACTCTGAAAACCACTTCTCTATTAAATCATACTGATTTATTCCCTTGCTCTCTAAGTTCCAACAACAGTGGACTTTTTTTTTCTTAAAACCATTCAAAGATCTTACCTCAGGGTCCTTGTAATTCTCATTGGAAATTTGCTCTTTTAGATCTTCATATGATTGGCCTGTTTAGTTCCTTTGTATCAATTATTCAATCTGTAAACACATCATTTATTCATCTATGTATTTACTTGCCTATCTCCTTCCCCCATAGAATGTAAGCTCCATGAGTTTGGAGATTTTTATTTATAACTCTATCTCCAACTCCCCAAACAGTGCTCAGTGTTAGGCACATTGTAAGAACTAAATAAATATTTATCAAATGAATGAATGAATGAATCAGAAAGAAGGAGCCATTTCCATCAGAGACAATATTACTGCTCCATTCAGAAGGAAAGACTCTTCAATTGTCATGTCCACAAATCTATTAGAAGCCCAGCTTTCCTTGCAAAAATTATATCCTAATTTTAGTCTTCCTTAATCCTAGTTGTATGAAGACTTTAAAAGGAAATTCAAGAAAAGAATGTTCCATAAAGGCAGTGTTGTTTTTTACTGTTTATTTAAGTGTAAGTAAACTAATGTCTCAGCATGGCCTAAAACAAAAATATACAAGATTATGCTAGGTACACTGTTGCTTATTAAGCCAAGAACAAAAGGTTACAATGAGTAGAACAAATTTGGGCCACCAAAGAAAACAAACTAGTTCACTATGTGACCTGTTCTTTAATAGTGATGCTGCTCAATGCATCTGGAAAAATACCTTGGCCAAAAGGGGGAAATGGAAAATACACATGAGTTTTTATGGTTAAGAGATTTCAGAGTGAATTGGGAGGTCATTCCAGAGGTTACACTTATGCAAGTCTCAGCAGGATCTCATTGACTGTCAAGTAAACAGTGCCGCAAATAGCAGGGCTTCTGAGGGTTCTAGAGACATCCAGAAACTATAAGCAGGGCAGACAGCTCAAGAATTTGGCACCCTGTCAGTGGGCCTTACTTTGGAATTTATGCTCCCCAGTATAACAGAGTTAGACCAATTTCTGGGTTCTCTACAAATGACTCTTCTGCCTCTTTTATGTGAACCTATAATTAGCACTATACTTGATAAATATATGTTCCAGAGACTTGAATCTTTGATCTGTCCATGTGCCAGTAAAGCCCTGAATTTCAGCAGAGTTGCAACATCTACTCTCCTGTTCATTGGACTCACCCAGGACTACGAACAAGGAGATGATGATGGACAATGCCCATCCCAAGAAACAGAAAGTGTCTACAACTGTAAGCAAGATAGTTCTGTCCATCTGCCCCTGGGATCTAAGTTTCTTCTCAATTAGAAGCAGAGTGGGCATCACCATCCCAAAATCCTCAAGATTGGGGAGTGAACAATAGACTAAAGTAGACATTATTATTCTAATATAAACTTATTATCATTCTAGCAATGGAAGAACTCTTATTATTGATATAAAAGGCAGTGGCCACCAGAAGTTCTGAAGGATGGAAGAGAGAAGAATAGGTGTAATATGGGGTCATTTTTTGGGACATTGGAATTGTCCTGCATGACATTGCAGTGATGGATACAAGCCATTGTACATTTTGTCATAACCTACAAAATTGTGTGGGACAGAGTGTAAACTATAATGTAAACTGTAATCCATGGTTAGTAGCAATGCTTCAATATGTGTTCTTCAATTGTAACAAATGTACCACACTAATGAGGGATGTTGTTGATGTAGGAAAGTGTGTGTGGGGGATATGGGAATCCCTTATAATTTTTATGTAATCTAAAGCTTCTATAAAAATTTAAAAATTTAACAAAAAAAATAAATAAAATTGCTTATTAAATCTTAGAAATCTTAAAAAAAAATAGTGATGCTGCTGACAGATTTTGTTGTTAAAGCATATTTAGGACTTGCTGCTCTACAACTCAATGTGACAGTATTCCAGAATACAATTGTTTCTTTTTCTTCAAGGAAAGCCAGCCTTCAAAACGACATTCTGGACATTTTCCAGAAAGAGAGATGGCAAAACTCACACCCTCCGGTGATTGTCTGCCAACCTGAATGGCCAAATAACAGGGAGGGAGCTTTCAAACCTTTATACAATTGGTCAGGACATTTGCTTTAAATGATGAATCAAGAAATGCTAAATAATATCTTTTTTTGTCAGTGTACTATAGCTAAACCTGGAGATATTTGAAAAGATTGTTTAGATAATTTGTGGCACCTGAGGCTTGAGTTCTAGGAGTTATGCAAATTCTGCTTGAAGCTGAAGAGACTGCCTTCTCAGGTCTGTTGATGTGGTTATGTTGATGGATCTAAGTCTTTGTTTCATGAAGAGTCACACAGTTTTCAGGCTAAATTGATGGTTTGGTCATTCCTTCATATGTCTAAGGGAACTAACTAAATCCTACTGTGCTAAGGCAACATTAAATTTTAATTCAGAGACTTAACTCTCTGCTCCAAACTATTGTTCTCCATTGACAAATCTTATAATATTTCATACATGATAAACAGTACATCTCTGATGATGTACAAAACCATCATCTATAAATCACCAGATTCCCCTAGTTTATGGGAAAATACCTTGCTAGGACATTAGATGCCTTTTCTAGAACAGCATGTATATTTCAATGTAGTTAAGATAAAAAGGTTCAGCGTTCCTTTCCACTATCCAGTGATAGACGTTTCAGTTCATTCCATCATTCAACAAAGGATCTTAGGCAGTTGACATGTATGAGGCTGGCTGCTACAATGCCATGGGAACATAAGGTAGAGTCATACAATTAAGGATCTAATAATTCAGTGTGGAGAAATAAGATATAAATATCTAATATAAATAACTATGATAAATGGGAGAAGTAAGATTGTGAAACATGGAGCATTTTAACTGGGCCCTAGACCATGGGTAGGATCTCTACCTCAAACTATGGGTAGAAATGAGGCATTGTATGCCTCAGGTAGAGAGTATAATAAGAACAAAAGCAGTGGCAGTGGAAAGGACAGATAGTGTGTGTGTGTGTGTGTTTCTGTAAAGTACATCTGTTTGGTTGAAGTGTAGTTACACACAAGGGGGTCATAAGTGACAGGTAAAGGTAGAAAGATGAATTGGAGCCAAATCACGGAAGACCTTGAGTGCCAGACTAAAGCAATTCACATTGATTCAGTAGACAATGAGGAGACACTGAAGTTTTTTGAGGGAGAAGGCTATTATCTCCTTAGAGCATTTGGGAAAATGTATCTGGTAGTGATGTGGAGGGTGACTGGAGTTTAATGAAAGACTAAGGCAGGGGAACTACCTAAATAGCTGTTACAGGGAACACTGTAAGGGAAAAAAATTTCAAATATAAAATCCTCAAATACTTGTTAATCGAGTCCAAAAGCACATTAAAAGAATTACATATGATGATCAAGTGGGTTTTATCCCATGTATGCAAGAATGGTTCAACACAAGAAAATCTATCGGTGTAATATAAATTAAGAAATTGAACAAGAAAAATCACATATCTTGATTGACTCAGAAAAGGCATTTCACAAAATACAGCATCCTTTCTTGATTAAAAAAAAAACAAAAAATAGGAATAGAAGGGTGTGATGGTTAGGCTAATGTGTCAACTCGGCCAGGTAATTGTGTCCAGGTGTTTGTTCCAGCAAGCACTGGGCTAATTGTAATACAAGAGCATTTATGGACTTCAAACACCAGTGAGTTTACTGCATGGATGGCTGATTACATCTGCATCAATCAGGGAGATTACATCATCAATGGGTGGCGCTTTTATCCAATCAGTTGAATGACTTAAAAGCAGAAGTGATTTCAACATTCAGAGAGAATTTCCCAGCTCGTCGTTGGACAGGCAACTTCTCCCAGAAACTCATCAACGACCTTTCATCGGGCTTTCATCTGAGCCACTGGTTTGCAGCCTGCCTGCAGAACCTGGACTTGTGCATCCCCACGGTCGCATGAAAGACTCTTTTAAAATTTCATATTATTGACAGATATCTCCTGCTGATTCTGTTTCCCGAGAGAACCCTGACTAATACAGCTGGTACCGGGAGTGGTTCTTGAGGAACAGAGTCTTAAACATGGGATTCTGAGGTGGCTCTCCACTCTAATTGGACTCACAGGTACTAATGACTCCCTTTCCAATAATGAGGTTGCTAATAGTCCATGGCGTGAGCTGGCAATAGAAATACGCAAAATAGCAACATTGGATTCCCCTACTTCCACGCTTATAAGAAGCAAGGATCTGGGTGAGAGTGTTTTCAACACTTTAACAGAATTTTGTGGAGTAAAAAAATATAATGATGTTGGCTGGCTCCTCCTAGATACTCTGGATACAGTTACAAAAGAAAGGGATGAGCTAAAGTCTTCAAATTTGAAACTTAATGCCGCATGAATGATATGAAAGTTTCTACGTGTGCCTTGAAAGAAAATCTTGTCTCCTGTAGCCACAGACTTGAGATATCTGAGAATCAAACCCAGTCTCTCATTGTACAAGTAGCAGAATTACAGAGGAAACTAAAATCTCAACCTCGCAGGGTTTCTGCAATTAAAGTGAAGGCATTGATTGGAAAAGAGTGGAACCCCGAGGTTTGGGATGGAGACATATGGGATGATGATAATATTGGTGGGGACATTGGAACCCTGAATTCTGCTGAGACTTTACCAGATAAACCTGTGATGGCCTGCCCTGTGGAGACCACACCTTCTCAACCTTGTATCATCCAGCCTCCCCCTTGCCCCAGAGAGTCTGTACCTCCTCCCAGCCACGAGGCAGGTACCAACCAATCTCCAGCATGCATGGTCCAACTTCCAGTCTGCCCTGAGGAATCTGTCTTCCAACCCCTGCCTGAAGAGAATAATCCTGTCTCACCAGAAGAAAATGCAAAGGAATGCCCTCAGGTCAGTAGCCTGCAAGACATCTCTAATCCTTCTCCTTATCCAGTCCCCCCACCCCTTTTGTCTTCAAGACCCATTACTAGATTAAAATCACAACAAGCCCCCAAAGGTGAAATACAAAGTGTGACCCATGAGGAAGGACGCTATACTCTGAAAGAACTGCATGAGTTTTCCAACTTATATAGACAGAAATCAGGGTGATATGTGTGGGAATGGATACTAAGGGTATGGGATAATGGTGGAAGGAATATAAGGTTGGATCAGGCTGAATTCATTGATATGGGCCCACTAAGCAGAAATTCTGGATTCAACGCTATAGCTCGAGGGGTTAGAAAGTTAGTTTGTTTGGGTGGCTGACTGAAGCATGGACCAAACGATGGCCTAGCATGTCTGATGTTGAGATGCCTGATTTGCCGTGGTATACAGTAGATGAGGGGATTCAAAGGCTTAGAGAGATTGGAATGCTAGAATGGATTTACCACTTGAGACCTGCCCACCCACCCCAGGAATGTCCAGAGGACACACCTTTAACCAGGACTGTGAAGAATAAATTTGTAAGACTAACTCCATCTTCTCTGAAGAACTCTGTGGTTGCTCTTCTCTGCAGTCCAGATATTACTGTGTGTGGGGGGGCTGTAATAGAATTGGAATCCTTAAATATTATAGGGATGATCGGATCAAGGCCCGGTAAAAGTCAAGTATGAGCAGTTAATCGCCAAAGTCAAGGTAGGCGTGGCTACCACAATGAAAGACAGATTCAAAACAGCACACAGAATAGTCTGAGTCCCATGGAGTTATGGCGTTGGCTAATAGATCATGGGGTACCCAGAAGTGAAATAGATGGGCAGTCTACTAAATTTCTTCTGGATCTGTATAAGCAGAAGAGTTCTAGGTCAAGTGAACAAAATCCTAACTCTAATTACAGACGCAGAGAATCACGGCCCCTTAATCAGTTCCCAGACTTGAGACAGTTTACAGACCCAGAGCCCCTTGAATGAGGAGAAGGCCAGGTCCCCTTGGGGAAGGATCCTGTTAAACTGCCAAAAATTTATACAGTTAATCTTCCTCCCACCTTTCCCCAGGGGGACCTACGGCCTTTTGCCAGAGTAACTGTGCATTGGGGAAAAGGAAATGATCAGACATTTCAGGGATTATTAGACACTGGCTCAGAAGTCACATTAATTCCAGGAGACCCAAAACGTCACTGTGGTCCACCAGTCAGAGTAGGGGCTTATGGAGGTCGGGTGATTGATGGAGTTTTGGCTCAGGTCTGTCTCACAGTGGGTCCAGTGGGTTCCCGGACCCATTCTGTGGTTATTTCTCCAGTTCCAGAATGCATAATTGGAATAGACATACTCAGTAACTGGCAGAATCCCCACATTGGATTCCTGACTCGTGGAATGAGGGCTATTATGTTTGGAAAGGCCAAGTGGAAACCTCTAGAACTGCCCCTGCCTAGAAAAATAGTAAATCAAAGGCAATACCGGAATCCTGGAGGTATTGCAGAGATTAGTGCCACCATCAAGGATTTGAAGGATGCAGGGGTGGTGATTCCCACCACATCCCCATTCAACTCACCTATTTGGCCTGTGCAGAAAACAGATGGATCTTGGAGGATGACAGTAGATTATCGTAAACTTAACCAGGTGGTGACTCCAATTGCAGCTGCTGTGCCAGATGTGGTATCATTGCTTGAGCAAATCAACACTTCCCCTGGTACCTGGTATGCAGCTGTTGATCTGGCAAATGCTTTTTTCTCAATTGCCATTAGTAAGGACCACCAGAAACAGTTTGCTTTCAGCTGGCAAGGCCAGCAGTATACTTTCACTGTCCTGCCTCAGGGGTATATCAACTCTCCAGCCCTATGTCATAATATTGTCCGCAGGGACCTTGATTGTCTCTCCCTCCCACGAGACATCACACTGGTCCATTATATTGATGATATCATGTTGATAGGATCTACTGAGCAAGAAGTAGCAAAGACTCTAGATTTATTGGTAAGGCATTTGCGTGAGAGAGGATGGGAGATAAATCCAACAAAAATACAGGGTCCTTCCACCTCAGTGAAATTTCTAGGTGTCCAGTGGTTTGGGGCCTGTCGAGATATCCCTTCGAAAGTAAAGGATAAGCTGTTGTACCTGGCCCCTCCTACAACCAAAAAGGAGGCACAACGCTTAGTTGGCCTCTTTGGATTTTGAAGACAACACATTCCTCATTTGGGTGTGTTACTGCGGCCCATTTACCGAGTGACCAGAAAAGCTGCTAGTTTTGATTGGGGACTGGAACAAGAGGAAGCCCTGTGACAGGTCCAGGCTGCTGTGCAAGCTGCACTACCGCTTGGACCATATGATCCAGCAGATCCAATGGTGCTGGAAGTTTCGGTGGCAAATAGAGATGCTGTCTGGAGCCTTTGGCAGGCCCCTATAGGGGAATCACAATGCAGACCCTTAGGACTTTGGAGCAAAGCCTTGCCATCCTCTGCAGATAACTACTCCCCTTTTGAGAAGCAGCTTTTGGCTTGCTACTGGGCCTTAGTAGAGACTGAACGCTTAACCATGGGCCATTAAGTTACCATGAGACCTGAGTTGCCTATCATGAGCTGGGTATTGTCTGACCCACCAAACCATAAAGTTGGGCATGAACAGCAGCACTCCATAATAAAATGGAAGTGGTATATACAAGATAGGGCTCGAGCAGGTCCTGAAGGCACAAGTAGGTTACATGAGGAAGTGGCCCAAATGTCCATGGTCACCACCCCTGCCATGTTACCTTCTCTTTCCCAGCCCACAGCTTTGGCCTCTTGGGGAGTCCCTTACAATCAGTTGACTGAGGATGAGAAAACTCGGGCCTGGTTTACAGATGGTTCTGCACGATATGCAGGTACCACCTGAAAGTGGACAGCTGCGGCACTGCAGCCATTTTCTGGGACATTTTTGAAGGAAAGCGGTGAGGGCAAATCCTCCCAGTGGGCAGAGCTTCGAGCAGTGCATCTAGTTGTTCGTTTTGCTTGGAGGAAGAAATGGCCAGAGGTGCGTTTGTACACTGATTCATGGGCTGTTGCCAATGGTTTGGCTGGATGGTCAGGGACTTGGAAGGAACATGATTGGAAAATTGGTGACAAGGAGGTCTGGGGAAGAGTTATGTGGATAGATCTTTCTGAGTGGGCAAAAAACATGAACATATTTGTGTCCCACGTGAATGCTCACCAGAGGGTGACTTCAGCAGAGGAAGAGTTTAATAATCAAGTGGATAAGATGACTCGCTCTGTGGCTAATGTTCAGCCTCTTTCCCCAGCCACTCCTGTCATTGCCCAATGGGCTCATGAACAAAGTGGCCATGGAGGTAGGGATGGAGGTTATGCATGGGCTCAGCAACATGGACTTCCCCTCACCAAGGCTGACTTGGCTACAGCCACTGCTGAATGCCCAATCTGCCAGCAGCAGAGACCCACACTCAGCCCCAGATATGGCACCATTCCTCGAGGTGACCAGCCTGCTACCTGGTGGCAGGTGGACTACATTGGGCCACTTCCATCATGGAAGGGGCAGCAATTTGTTTTAACGGGAATAGACACATACTCTGGCTATGGGTTTACATTTCCGGCACGCAATGCTTCTTCCAAAACTACCATCCGTGGACTTACCGAATGTCTTATCTACCGCCATGGCATTCCACACAGCATTGCTTCTGATCAAGGAACCCATTTCACAGAAAATGATGTGCGGGAATGGGCACATGCCCATGGAATTCACTGGTCTTACCATGTTCCCCATCACCCTGAAGCAGCTGGATTAATAGAACAGTGGAATGGCCTTTTGAAGACTCAATTACGGTGCCAACTATGCGGCAATACCTTGCAGGGCTGCGGCAATGTTCTCCAGGAGGCTGTGTATGCTCTGAATTAGCGTCCTCTCTATGGTGCTGTTTCTTCCATAGCCAGGATTCATGGGTCCAGGAATCAAGGGGTGGAAATGGGAGTGGCACCACTCACTATTACCCCTAGTGACCCACTAGGAAAATTTTTGCTTCCTGTCCCTGAAACCTTAAGCTCTGCGGGTCTACAGGTTTTAGTCCCAAGAGGAGGAGTGCTGCCACCAGGGAACATAACAGTGATTCCATTGAACTGGAAGTTAAGACTGCCACCTGGCCACTTTGGGCTCCTCTTACCTGTGAATCAACAGGCAAAGAAGGGAATTACTGTACTGGCTGGGGTGATTGATCCTGACTATCAAGGGGAAATAGGACTACATCTACATAATGGGGGTAAAGAAGAGTTTGTCTGGAATGCAGGGTATCCTCTAGGGCGTCTCCTAGTCCTGCCATGCCCTGTGATTAAAGTCAATGGAAAATTGCAACAAACCAATTCAAGCAGGACTAACAATGGCCCAGAATCTTCGGGAATGAAAGTTTGGGTCACCCCACCAGGCAAAGAACCACGGCCAGCTGAAGTGCTTGCTGAAGGTAACGGGAACATGGAATGGGTAGTGGAAGAAGGTAGTGATAAATATGAACTTCGACCACGTGAGCAGTTACAGAAACAAGGACTGTAATGGTCATGAACCCTTCTTCCATGTTTCGTTATGAGTATGATTGTATATGTACACAAAATGAATTTTTTTGTTTTCTTCCCCAATCTTTTCCCCTATCATGAAAAGTTGTATTAATCCCACATCATAATATTTAAGGATGTCAAGTTTAAGAGTGACTATCATCCAAGGACTTGCACCCTGTTCTGTGGGGAATCAATGCGTTACAGGTTGTACGCAGGGGAGTTGAACATTGTTAGGCAGAAATATATATGTATGCTTGTCTGTTATTGTTTTTTCTTAGAGACTAAGTATGGTTTAGAGTAATGTGTATGATTGCCGAGTTGACAAGGGGTGGACTGTGATGGTTAGGCTAATGTGTCAACTCGGCCAGGTAATTGTGTCCAGGTGTTTGTTCCAGCAAGCACTGGGCTAATTGTAATACAAGAGCATTTATGGACTTCAAACATCAGTGAGTTTACTGCGTGGATGGCTGATTACATCTGCATCAATCAGGGAGATTACATCATCAATGGGTGGCGCTTTTATCCAATCAGTTGAATGACTTAAAAGCAGAAGTGATTTCAACATTCAGAGAGAATTTCCCAGCTCGTCGTTGGACAGGCAACTTCTCCCAGAAACTCATCAATGACCTTTCATCGGGCTTTCATCGGAGCCACTGGTTTGCAGCCTGCCTGCAGAACCTAGACTTGTGCATCCCCATGGTCACGTGAGAGACTCTTTTAAAATTTCATATTATTGACAGATATCTCCTGCTGATTCTGTTTCCGGAGAGAACCCTGACTAATACAAAGGGCACTTTCTTAACACAACATAATAAAGGGAATATACAAAAAACTCACATCTAACATTGTACTCAGCAGTGAAAGAATTAAAGCTTTCCAGCTGATATTGGGAACAAGACAAGGATGCCCACTGTCACCACTGTTGTTCAATATTGTGCTAGACGCTCTAGTTAGAGCAATTAGGCAAAAAAAAAAAAAAAAAAAAAAAAAAGAAAGAAAGAAAAGGCATCCAAATAGGAAAGGAAGAAGTAAAACTTTTGCTATTCGTGAATATTATCCTTTACCTAGAAAATCCTGGAAAATGCCACAACACATGTACTAGAGCTAATAAATGATTTCAGCAAACTGGCAAGATACAAGATTACTATGCAAAAATCAGTAGTGTTTCTTTGCATGATAAATGAGCTATCTGAAGAAAAAGTCAGGGAAAAAATTCTATTTACAATAATGACTAAAAGAATCAAATATTTAGGAATAAACTTAACCAAGAACATAAAAGACCTGTATTCAGAAACTATAAATCATTGCTAAAAGAAAGTGAATATGATCCGAACAAGTGGAAGGACATTCTGCATTCATAGATTGGAAGAATAAATATCATTAAGATATCAGTTCTACCAAAATTGATTTATAGATTCAACACAATCTCATAATCTTCCAACAGTCTTTTTTGCAAAAATGGAAAAGTAAATTATCAAATTTATTTGGAATAGTAAGAGGCCCAAAATTGCCAAAAACATCCTTAAAAAAAGAAGAATGAAGTAGGAGGACTCTCACTTACTGACTTTAAAGCATATTACTTAGCTATAGCAGTAAAAAACAGCATGGTGCTGGAATAAAAATAGACAGATTGACCAAAAGAATCAAATTAAAAGTTCAGAAATAAACTCCAAGGTTGTCAAACCCCACCCAGTTGGATTAGAACAGTCTTCAATACTTGATGCTGGGAGAGCTGAATGTCCATATCTAAAAGAAAGAGGACCCTTGTCTCACACTTTATACAAAAATTAACTCAAAATGGATCAAGGACCTAAATATAAAAGCTAGAACCATAAAACTCCTAGAAGAAAATGTAAGGAAATATCTTCAAGATATTTTGGTAGGTGGTGGTTTCTTAAACCTTACACCCAAAGCACAAGCAACAAAAGAAAAGATAGATAAATGAGGCCTCCTCAAAATTAAATACTTTGGGGCTTCAAATGACTATGTCAAGAAGGTGAAAAGGCAGTCTACTCAATGGGAGAAAATATTTGGAAACCATGTATCTGATAAGGGGTTGATTTCCATGTTATATAGAGATCATACAACTCAATGATAAAAAGACAAGCAACCTAATTGCCAAATTAAAAATGTGCAAAAGACTTGAATAGACATTTTTCTAAAGAGGAAATACAAATGGCCAAAAAGCACATGAAAAGATGTTCACCATCACTAGCTATTAGGAAAATGCAGATTAAAATTACAATGAGGTATCCTTTCATGCCTTACAGAATGGCCATTATTAAAAAATAGAAAACTACAAGTACTGAAAAGGAGGTGGTGAAATAGAAACAGTCCTTCATTGTTGGTGGGAATTTAGAATGGTGCAGCATCTGTGGAAGAAAATTTTTTGCTTCCTCAGGAAGTTAAATATGATCTGTATGATCTGGCAATCCTGCTAATAGGAATATATCCAGAAGAACTGAAAGCAAGGATGTGAAAAGACATTTGCACACCGATGTACATAGTGGCATTATTCACAATTGCCAAAAGATGTAAGCAACCCAAGTGTCCATCACCCAATGAATGGATAAACAAAATGTGGTATATATACTCAATGGAATACTATTCAGCTGTAAAAAAAAAATGATGTCAGGATGCATATGACAACATGGATGAACCATAAGGACATTATGTTGAATGAAATAAACCAGACACAAAAGGACAAATACTGTATAGTCTCATTAATATCAATTAAACACAATGAGTAAACTCATGGAGTTAAGCTCTAGATATAGGTTACTAGGAGATATAATGAGGGTTGAGAAGGGGGAGCTGATGCTTAACATATGTACAATTTTTAACAAGGTTGATTGCAAATGTGTAGAAATGTATAGAGCTGATGGCAACACATTATAATAAGTATAACTAACACTGTTGATTTATAAATGTGATAGTTGCTGAAAGGGGTAGTCTAGGGACATAAATGTCAATTAAAAGGAAGCTAGAGGATAATCTAGGTACTGTATAACAGTGATTTCAGTGGTGGATGAGGGTTGTGGTTAATATAACAAATAAAGGAATGTTTATATATATATACTTGTGATGATTAGGCTAATGTGTCAACTCAGCCAGGTAATGGTGCCCAGTTGTTTGGTCAAGCATCAGTGAGTTGATTGCATATATAGCTGATTACATCTACAATCAACTGAGGAGATTGCTTGCAGCAATGGGTGATGTGTCATCCAATCAGTTGAAGGCCTTAAAAGTAGAAGTGATTTCAGCATTCAGAGACAGCCAGAATCTCCTAGGGAACTCATCAAGGACCTTCATTGGAGTCCCTGGCTTGCAACCTGCCCTATGGAATTTGGACTTGTGCAAACCCTTGGTTGTGTGATTCAATTTTATAAAATCCCATACTATTTACAGTCATCTCCTGTCAATTCTGTTTTCCTAGAGAACCCTGACTAATACACCTTGGTACTGGGAGTGGTTCTTGAGAAACAGAATCTTAAAATGGGATTTCTGAATTGGTTCTGGGATTTTTGCAATTGGCTCTCTACTCTGATTAAATTCAATGGCACTACTGACTCTGTTTCCAATAATCAAGAGACCACTGGCAGTCCATGGCATGAGTTGGCAATAGAGATACACAAAATATCACCACTGGATATGACTACTTCCATGCTTACAAAAGGCAAGGATCTGGATGATAATGTTTTTAACACCTTAACAGAGTTTTATGGAGTTAAAAGTTACAATGATGTTGGCTGGCTGTTCCTAAATATGCTAGATACAGTTAGAAAAGAAAGGAATGAGCTGAAGGCTTCAAATTTGCAACTTAAGTGCTTCATGAATGATGTGACAGTTTCTATGTATGCCCTGAAAGAAAATCTTGTTTTGTGCAGCCACAGACTTGAGGTCTCTGAAAAACAGACTCAGTCTCATTGTGCAAGTAGCAGAGTTACAATGGAAACTAAAATCTCAACCTTGCAGGTGTCTGCTGTTAAAGTGAGGGCATTGATTGGAAAGGAGTGGAATTCTGAAGATTGGGATAGAGATGTATGGGTTTATGATAATGGCAGTGGAGACATTGAAATCCTAAATTCTGCTGAGACTTTACCAGATAAACCTGTAATGGTCTGCACTGAGGAGGTACCGTTCAACCTCCTCCCTGCCCTCAGAAGAGGACCACCAAACCTCAAGCCTGCAACACCCAACCTCCAGCCTACCCCAAGGAGTCCAGACCTCCTCCCTGCCCTGAGGAGACAATCACCCAACCTCAACCTTGCCCTGAGGAGTCTGCTGTCCAACCTCCAACTGAAGAGATTAATCCTATCTCACCAGATGAAACTACAATGGAATGCTCTGAGGTAATTGGATTCCAAGACACTTCTAATGCTTTTCCTTACCCACCCCTCCTTTCTTCCAGACCAATAACTAGACTGAAGTCCCAACAGGTCCCAAAAGGTGAAGTACAAAGTGTGATCCATGAGGAAGTATGCTATACTCCAAAAGAACTGCATGAGTTTTCCAATTTATATAGACAGAACTCAGGGATGGATATTAAGGGTGTGATAATGGTGGAAGGAATACAAAGATGGATCAGGTTGAATTTATTGGAATGGGACCACTAAGCAGAGATTCTGGTTAAATTGTTGTAGCTCAAGGGATTAGAATGGGTTCTAACAGTCTGTTCAGGTGGCTAGCTGAAACATGGACCAAAAGATAACTGACAATGTCTGAGGTTGAGATGCCAGAATTGTTTGGTTATACTGTAGATGAGAGGATCCAAAGACTTAGAAAGAATGGAATGTTAGAATGGATTTGCCATAAAAGACCTGCCTAGAACACACCTTTCACCGGGACTGTGAGGAATAAATTTATGAGACTAACTCCATCTTCCCTGAAGAGCTTTGTGGCTTCTCTTCTCTGTAGGACAGATATTACTGTGGGAACTGTTGTCATGGAACTAGGATCCTTAAACACTATAGGGATGATTGATGCTGGGCCAGCAGAAGTGAAGTGGCAGCATTTAATCACCAAAGACAAGGTGGGTGTTTCTAACACAATGAGAAGCAGACTCAAAGCAGCAATAAAAATAGTCCTTCCATGCACATAATGCTTCTTCCAAAACTACCATCCTTGGACTTACTGAATGTCTTATCCACTGCCATGGTATTCTACACAGCATTGCTCCTGATCAAGGAACCCACTTCACACATGCTCATGGAATTCACTGATCTTACCATGTTCCCCATCATCCTGAAGCAGCTGGATTGATAGAACAGTGGAATGGACTTTTGAAGATTCAATTTCAGTGCCAGCTAGGTGACAATACCTTGAAAGGCTGGGGCAATGTCCTCCAGGAGGCTGTGTATATTCTAAAGCAGCATCCACTCTATGGTGCTGTTTTTCCCATAGCCAGGATTCACAAGTCCAGGAATCAAGGGGTGGAAATGGGAGTGTCACCACTCACTATTATCCCTAGTAATCCACTAAGAAAATTTTTGCTTCCTGTGTAAGTCTGCCAAAGGGATGCTGATGCAAAGTACCAGAAATCTGTTGGCTTTTATAAAGGGTATGTATTTGGGGTAAAAACTTACAGTTACAAGGCCCTAAAGAGTCCAACTCAAAGTTGCTTTCTCACCAAAGTCAGGTGCCACGTGTTGAAGCAAGATGGTCACTGATCTCTGCAACGGTTCAGTTTTCCTTTCTCTCAGCTGTAGGCGGGCATAGAGCTTGTCTCTCAGGGCTTCCTCTCCCTCCTGGCATAGGGCTTGTTTCTCTTCAGGCCTTCTATATCAGTCTTGGCTCTCTTCCCAAGGTCAGCTGCAAACTATCAGGCAAACAGCTCATCTCCCCCCGGGGCCCCAGGATCAAAACTGACAGGGCTCTCTCTCTTCAAGTGTGTCTTCTTAAGTGAGTGTCCATTTATATCAGCCCACCAAGGAGGCAGGGACTCAACCTGATTTATGTCTTACTGATATAGCCCAATCAGAAGGCCTAAATTGATTTCATCAAGTAAACTTAATCAGAGTCCCCTCACTGAATTTAATACAGTCAAAGTGTATCACACCTGGAGGAATAGATTAGTTTACAAACATAATCTTTCTCTTTTTTGGATTTATAAATAATCTCAAGCTGCCACAGTTCCTGTCCTTGCAACCTTAAGCTCTGCTGATCTATAGGTCTTAGTTCCAAAAGGAGGAGTGCTTCCACCAGGGAACATAACAATGATTCCATTGAACTGGATGTTAAGACTGCCTCCTGGCCACTTTGCCTTTTTTCCCTGAAGCAAAAAGGGAAATTACTGTACTGGCTGGAGTGATTGGTCCTGACTATTAAGGGGAAATAGGACTGCAACTACACAATGGAGGTAAAGAAGAGTTTGCCTGGAATGCAGGAGATCCCCTAGAGTGTCTCTTAGTACTACCACACCCTGTAATTAAAGTCAATGGGAAACTGCAACAACCCAATCCAAGCAGGACTAACAATGGCCCAGAATCTTCAGAAATGAAGGTTTGGGTCACTCCATCAGACAAAGAACCGCGGCCAGTTGAGGTGCTTGTAGAGTAAAAGAGATCATGGAATGGATGGTGGAAGAAGGTAGTGATAAATACAGACTTGACCATGTGACCAGTTACAGAAACAAGAATTGTAATTGCAAAGTACCAGAAATCTGTTGGCTTTTATAAAGAGTATTTATTTGGGGTAAAAGCTTATAGTTATAAGGCCTAAAGAGTCCAACTCAAGGTTGCTTTCTCACCCAAGTCATTTGTCACATGTTGAAGCAAGATAGTGGGTGATCTCTGCAAAGGTTCAGCTTTCCTCTTCCAGCTACTGGCTGGCATAGGGCTTGTTTCTTTCTGTCATCTCTCCCTGGGAGTCTAGGATCCTAGATCTCTCCTTTGCCCTGTCTATGGAACTCTCTCTCTTCCAGTGTTTTCTTCTGTGAGTGTCCATTTATATAGCCCACCAAGGGGGTGGGGACTCAACCCTGAGTTACACATTACAGACATGGGCAAATCAAAGCCCTAATCTTAACATAATTTAATCAAAGGCATCTCAGCTGAGTCTAATACAGCCAAAGGGTATCACACCCAGAGGAACAGACCAGTTTACAAACATAATCCTTCTTTTTTGGAATTCATAAATAATATCAAACTATTACAAATGGTCATGAATATTTCTTCCTTGTTTCATTATGAGTATGTTTCTATATGTACATAAAATGAATATTTTTGTTTTCTTCCCTGTCCTTTCCCCTTATCATATGACACAAGTTTTATTAGTTTCATGTTGTGGTATTTAAAGATATCAAATTTAAGAGTGACTATTACCCAAGGACTTGCATGCTATTCTGGAAGGATTTAGTGCATTTTCAGTTTGTACACAGGACAATTGAGTATTGTTAAGCAGAAATATATATATATATCTGTTGTTGTTTTTATTTAGAGATTAAGTATTGTTTAAGGTGATGTGTATGGCTACCAAGTTGACAAAGGGTGGACTGTGATGGTTAGGCTAATGTATCAACTCAACCATGTAATGATGCCCAGTTGTCTGGTCAAACAAGCACTGACAAGAGCATTTCATGGACTTTAATCATCGGTGAGTTGATTGCATAGATGGCTGAATACATCTACAATCAACTGAGGAGATTGCTGTCAACACTGAGTGACATGTTATCCAATCAGTTGAAGGCCTTAAAAGGGGAAGTGATTTCAGCATTCAGAGAGAGAATTCCCATCTCTACTTCAGATAACCAGCATCTCCTGGGGAACTCATCAAGGACCTTCATTGTAGTCCCTGGCTTGCAGCCTGCCTTATGGAATTTGGATTTGTGCATCTCCACAGTCTCATGAGACAATTTTATAAATTCTCATACTATTTACAGATATCTCCTGTTGGTTCTGTTTCCCTAGAGAACTCTGACTAATACAATCCTGAATACCTACATGTAACAAGGCACAATCACTTCTTCCTAATTAGCTATTTAGTGTTCTATATGTAGGTGACTTATAAAGACCTACAGCAAAAATAAATGCTTTGCAAGGTTATTCTTTAGAATACAAAAGTGACCAATCACATGTATATAAATAACAATTTTATTTCATAAATTTTACTGCTTGAGACATTAATAATAGAGATTATATTAATACCTAAAATTAAGCATCTTTAACCAGACGATGTAAAAGACTATGTAAAAGGCATGTAGTATCTTCTAAATATACAAAATAAAGAATCTATTTTTTAGACTTCAAAGTTAGCCTGGTTCTGTGACATAAGTCATGAATAAAAACATTAAAATAGTCCTAAGTAATTCAGTCCCACTTTATTTGATGAAGAAATTTTAGTGGAACTCTAAAGCTTACTCTTGAATACAAAAAAAAAAAAAAAGGAAAAGGAAAAGAGGAAAGATAGGCAGAAAAAGTGTTTCATTGGTTGTACAGCAAAGCAGCTATACAATGCCATAGGAAAAAAAAGAGAATGACTTTAAAAAGTCTTGGATTCTGGCAAGTTTTGGATTATTCATACTGTTTGGTTTGGAGGATCACAGAGTGAACCACATGTCAGTAGCAGCATGCTGAATGCTGTTTTTTTCAAGTCTAAACAAAAATCTCCCAGATAATTACTTTGAAATCTTCTTTGTCCCTTTTCCCTTCCTCCTCAGTTGATGTACATTTTTTTCTTCTTCTTTTTTTTTTAGCAGTTAGGTAAATATGAAGTATATGATGAATGAGTCTAGTCAACACAATGTATTTTTAAAATGTAATTCATAGAAGTGATAAGTTAAAAGACAGCATGATATATAAAAATAAAAGGGAAGGAGGGGAAAAATAAACCTCAAAGTAAACTTCTGGCATCTTAATATGTTTATTTAACAGCATCCAATTTAAGAATCAAGCATTATCATTGTCTTTTGCTTTCTTCTTATGGCTTTTGGCTCAACAAATTCCTGCTTCCTGACATGATTTTGTCATTCTAAGAATTCTGCTGCACTCACTCATCAGATCTATTTTTGGCATCTTTATCCTGTTCTATGTCTTTAAGGGAATATTATCAAATTCTTCAAACTGATTCAGGGTATGTCTAGTGATTTCCCAGATAATTTGGGCAACTAAGTAGTACATTCAACCATAGAATGTTGAAAGATAGAGCTATACCTTAGGAGAACAAATAAGTCATATTCTTATTTTCTCCCTGAAGTTTAGCATTGTCATGTTAGTGTGTCCATATCTTCTTCTGTGAATGTTGAACTAAATTTTCAATGTTTTTTAGATTTTTCCCCCAAATTATTCAAACCCCAGGGACTAATATTCATTTTTAATAAAAAAGAAAACAGATATTTGTTATATGAGAATTGTGGTTAATAGTACAAATGCAGGAATGTCCTGTGAACTAGAATGGATATACATCACTATTAGCAGGGTGATGGGAATGTGGAGAAACATGGGGAAAATACAATTAATATAACCTATGGACTATAGTTAACAGCAATACTGCAGTATTCTTGCCTCAATACCAAAGATGTACTGTGTTGATAAGAAGGGGGTATGGAAAAAATATGCCAAATGTATGTTATGGACCATAGTTAGTGGTAATAGTCTGATGATATTACCTCATAATCTGTATCAAATGTTCCACAATGGTGTGGTGTGTTGGTGGAGGAGTGTTGTATGGGAATTCTACACATAGCATGACTGTTTTGTAAGTTCACAACTTCTGTAATAAAAATATTTTTTTTAAAAAAAGAAACCAGATAGCTTTCATAAAGAAGCTAGTGTTTGTGACCCTGTGGCAAAAAGAACTACCCTTTCTGTTGAGTTTTCTGATAGTGGGAATGGGTTATGCTGAGTGGCCTCATATGCCTCTGCACATATATCCAGACATTAGAACATGAGCTATCACACCCAAATAGAAATTCAGTTGCATTTTTATTTTTACTCATATAAACTTGTTTGACAAACATTTGTGAGCAGACTGACCTATATGCTGAAGGATGGATACACTGACGACTAAGGCATCTGCCTTCAAGAGGCTTATAATTTTGTTAGAGCATGGAGGAGGTGGTGGCATAAGCTAAGTATACCAAATAACTAGCAAATAAGTAGAAGATAATAAGGGCAATAAAGTAAATGTTCTAGAGAGGAACAGATTATAAATGGTGGCCAAATCAGGGACAGATTTAGGAAGATGTAGAAGTGGAGCAAGGGAATTTGAGAGGATTTCAACATGGCAAGAGATTAAAGGTGGAGAGAAGAGCATACACAAAAGCACGGAGGCAGGAAAACACATGGCAAATTTGGAGAAAGGCAAGTGATCCAGTCTGATGGAACATAGGGTGCACTTTTTAGATAGTGGACACTAAAACTGGGAAAGTGGGTCAGGGATATATCATGGAGGACCTCAGCTAGACTGAGAAGTTCAGGGTTTATTTCATTCACAGAAGGGAGGCAATGGGAACCTCTGAGAAGGAGAACAACTTTACTATATTTATTTATGCATCTGTTTATTTTCATCCTTCCACATTCCAAAAAGAATTTGAGGCCACCTACAAAAATACATACAATAAAATAGGATTAAATATGCAAATAGACTAAGATGAAGGTGAAGAATACTAAGAAAATAGTTAAATGACACCAGGAATAGTTAGTGCACAAAAACATATAAATAAAGTCTTACACAATCATTAATGATGGAGTATGCAATCGGCTCTGGGCTTCTTATTCACCAAAGCAAAGCCAAAGATGTATTATGTTGACTAATGTCTATCAAAGCCTTGTAACACTCAATCTAGCAGTAACATGAAGGATGGATTGGAGTATGCATGATGTCTTAATTTGCCAGGCTGCTATGACAAATACCACACAATGTGTTGGCTTAAACAAATGGGAATTTATTACCTCACAGTTTTAGAGCCTGGAAGTCCCAAACCAAGGCAAAGACAAGAGCTGCTTTCTCCAGGGGTTGATAGCATTCTGGTGATGGTCCTCTGTCACATGGTGTTGTCCCTTCCTTTCTGGCTTCTGTGACTTCTAGCTTCCCTTTATAAGGCCTCCAGTAATCCAGATTAAGACCATATCCTCATTCAGTTGCACCACACCTTAACTAAAAATAATATCTTGCAGAGGTCCTATTTACAAAGGGTTCACACCCACAGGAATACAGATTAAGATTAAGAAGAACATGTTTTTCTGGAGTGCACAACTCAATCTACTAGAGATGATGTAGGAGGAAAGTAGACTGTTTGGAAAGTCACTACAATAACAAGGACTTCAACAAGGGTGACGATAAAAGAATTTCTCATGAAATTTAGTTTGCCTTATTTGAAGTCTGGCAAAGAGGGTAAACTATTGCTATGGTATCTCTTTGGCCCAAACATGTTGCAAATGACAAACTCCAAAGATTTATAAAAACAATTTGGTGTTATTTTCTGTCTGCTAGAGGTGTTTTCCTTAGGGTGCGTATGTTGCACAATTAATTTCTTTCAGGAGATGTTTCCCTAAGTGTCCCTAGGCAGTTGGCAGGTTAAAGTTTTCTGTGTCCTCTGTGTGCAATGATGATATATTTAATTGTAGGCTGTGTGGCACAATTCAGAGTGGACTACCCTTTTTGGTCTGAACTCTAGAAAGCCATTTACAGAAAAAATGTTCAGTTAATAACTGGCTTCTTTCAAAATAAAGACTATATTTTTTCCCTCCTTTTTGTGTGTTCGCTTTCAATATGATGATATGTGATGCTAGCAGCAGGGGAAAAAAGATAGTTTGCAAAGGCAACTACAGTTACAAAATCACAAAAGGGAGTCGAAGTAGTAATGATGCAGATTCATTTCATTTTTGAATGCCTGGCCAGGACAGCAAGATTTATTTGAATAACAGCAGTTGCATCCTGTGGTGAGAATAAGTTATTCCCTGCTGGGTCTAAATTGTTCAGAAGCAGGGGTGAGTAGAGAAGAGAAGTAATTATTTCTACCAATGGGGTAAGTTAACCTTTCTACACGAAGTATAATTCTAAGCACACACACACATATACACACAGATACACAAATATACATACATATACATATACTTCAAAGTGTACTCTATATTTTCAACTATACTTTTATCGTTAACATACACCAAAAACAATCCTCTCATCTCACTTTCATCTTCCTCCTGAATTACTCAGTTGTGCTTCTCTTCTGTTTTCCTTTCTTCCTACCATTTATCCTTCTGACTTAAAACCCTGCAAAATAAATAGGCCCATGCTCTGCAGTCTTCATCTCAAACCCATACACTCAGTGAGGGTATCCAGTTACCCAGTACACTGTTTTCTGGTTTGCCCTGAGGTTAGGGATAGGGGGACTTTCTTTCATCAAATGCTGCAAGTTCTCCCTAGGTGATATCATCCTCCCTCTCTCATAATTTCAATTACCACCTTTGTGCTAATAATTTTTACTCTTCTTTCATGAGATTCAGACTCATATATCCCAACTACCAGCAAGACACTGCCATTTGAGTATTCCATAGGTATCTCAGACTTAATATGTCCAATCTAAAGTCATCATCTTTTGCCTAAAGCTTTATCCTTCTCCTGATTTCCCTATTTCAGTGAACGACTCTCCCCTTGTGTGACAGTTTGAATTTGATGAATCCCAAAAAGAGAAAGATTATGTTTTTGAACTAATCCATTCCTGTGGATGTGAGTGTGAGATCCTTTTGACTGGACTACATCAGTGAGGCATGACTCAGGTTGAGTCTCTGACCTCTTGATGGGTCTAATATAAATGGAGACACATACAGAGAGACACACAGGAAAAAGAAGTGGCCATATTTAATCTTGCAATGTGAGAGAAAGGACTCTAGTTTCACCCACAACTGGGCTGCAAGGAGAGAAGCCCCCAAGGGGCTCAAAGAGCTGAGGCCCAGGGAGATATGAGCCATATGCCTGATAGCTTGCAGCTGAACTCGGGGAGAAAATGGAGCAGCAGAGACTGATAGAGGAGGCCAGGCAAGAGACAAGTCCTATACCTGCTTGCCCACAGCTGAGCTCTGGGAGATGGTAGATTCTGGAGGGGAAGGCAGAAATTTTGGCAGAGATTGGCAGCTATCTTGCTTCACCATATGACTGAACAACAGGATCAACAGTAGCTGACTTTGTTGAGAAAGCACCTATGATCGTGCCTTGATTTGGACATTTTGCAGCCTTGGAACTGTAAGATTTTACCCCAAATAAATCCCCTTTATAAAAGTCAACCCATTTCTGGCATTTTGCATTGGCAGCCCTTTGGTAAACTAAAACACCTTCTAATCCATCTTCCACATTGATGCCAGAATGGGTTTTGTAATAAAGCAAGAGTGAAAGAATTAGAAGTACATAGTTGACTTAGAGTTGAAAGAATTAGAAGTATACAGCTGACTTAGAGTTGATCTAATAGACATCTCTATGTCACTTATCTGTGCTTTTCATCTTCATGAATCCCAATGAATCAAGGTGAGAGTTAGAATTAATCAGTGATATCCTTAATTCCTTTTCACTTACCTTGTATAAAAATGAAGCAGTTCAGTACTTATCATCTAGTGCCTTTTTACCCTAAGAAATACAACCACCTAGTTACCAAAATTTCTTACTGGAAGATTTCTCCCATGATCTTTGCATATTAAGTTCTAACACATAAAGTACAACATAAGTGGTTACTAGACTGAGATGATAAACAAAAGACACTGATATCCCTCTTTCCAGCTGTGAATTTCTCCAAACATAAGCCTTGGACAATTACACCACCCCCAAAAAAATAAGATCTAAGACCCTATGTGATAATACCCTGGATCAATCCTACAGTTCCTCCATGCTCAACACTCAACTAACACCCATTATTTTGTTCAATAAATATTTGTTGAGTACCTAAAGTGTGCTAGGCATGGTTCTCAGCACAAAAGATAAAGTAATGAACTAAACAGTGTACCTGTGCTTTTTTTTTTTTTTTTTTTTTTTTTTAAGATTTTATTTATTCATTTATCCCCCACTTGCTGCTTGTGCTCGCTGGGTCAGCTAACCATGCTGTGCGGGCGGGCTTGCCTTCACCAGGAGGCCCCGGGAACCGAACCTGGGGCCTCCCATATGGTAAACGGGAGCCCTACTGATTGAGCCACAGCCGCTTCCCATGTACCTGTGCTTTTTATTCTAATCCCTCACAGGATTTGTTCTCCACTCTTCTCTGTCTTGCTCTGTTCCCCAGGAGGCTGACCCTGGGAACTGCTTCACCTAGAATCCCTTCCAGCTGGCTTCTGCTTGGGTTAGACCAATAGGAGGATGTAATGGTTAGGTTCATGTGTCAGCTTGTCAGGTAATGGTGCCCAGTTGTTTGGTCAAGCAAGCACTGGCCTGATTGTTACTGTGAGGACATTTCATGGACTTAAATCATCAGTAAGTTGATTGCATCTGTGTTTGATTACATCTACAATCAATTGAGGAGATTACCTTCAACAATTAGAGAAGTTTTGCCAATCAGTTGAAAGCTTTAAAAGAAGAAGTGATGATTTCAGCAGTCAGAAGAGAGAATTTCCATCTCTACTTCAGCCAACAAGCTTCTCCTGGGGAATTCATCAAAAATCTTCATTGGATTTCCCAGCTTGCAGCCTACCCTACAAAATTTGGGCTTGTGCATCCCCACAGTAGTGTGAGATAGTTTTTATAAAAACTCATAATATTTACAGATATCTTCTGTTGATTCTGTTTGTCTAGAAAACCCTGACTAATACAACTTTGGAACTGAGAGTGGTTTTTGAGATACAGAATCTTAATGATAACATTTCTGAATTGATTCTGGGTATATTGGAATTGGTTCTCTACTCTGATTATATTCAAAGGCACTAATGACTCTGTTTTCGATAATCAAGATGGCATTGATTGTCCATGACTTGAGTTAGCAATAGAGATATGCACAATATCACATTGGATATGGCTATTCAAATGCTTATAAAAGTCAAGGCTCTAGGTGAGAGTGTTTTTGGCACCTCAACAAAGTTTTGTGGAGTTAAAAGGCATAATAATTTTGGTTGGTTGTTCCTAAATATACTGAATACTCTTACAAAAGAAAGGGATGAAATGAAGCCTTCAAATTTGCAACTCAAATGCTGCATGAAGGATATGAAAGTTTCTAAGTGTGCCCTGAAAGAAAATCTTATTTCATATAGCCACAGACTTGAGATTTCTGGAAACCAGACCCAGAGTCTTATTGTATGAGTAGTTGAATTACAACATAAACTAAATTCTGAACCTTGCAGGGTGTCTGCTGTTAAAGTCAGGGTGCTGATTGGAAAGGAATGGGGTCCTGAAAATTAGAATGGGGACATATCAGTTGATAACAATGGCTGTGGGGACATTGGACTTCAAGATTCTGCTGGATCTTTGCCAGATAAACCTGTAATGGTCTGCTCTGAGGAAACAGCCATACCATCTCCATTCTGCATTGTGGAAACTGCCATCCAACCACCATCTGAAGAGATTAACCCTGCTGTGCCTGATAAACCAGTAACCACCTCCACCTGAGGAAACAGCCTTCACTCCTCTGTCTGAAGAGATTAATCCTGTTTCACCAGATGAAACTGCAATGGAATGCTCTGAGGCAATTGGCTTGAAAGACACTTCTAATTCTTCTCATGACCCATACCCACCATCCCTCTTTCTTCCAGACCTGTAGTTAGATTGAAGTCCCAACAAATCCCAAAAGGTGAGGTACAAAGTGTGACCCATGAGGAGGTATGCTATACTCCAAAAGAACTGCATAATATTTCTAATTTATATAGACAGAAATCAAGGGAATATGTGTGGGGATGGATATTAAGGGTGTGTTAATGGTGGAAGCAATACAAAGATGGTTCAGGCTGAATTTACTGGAATGGACCCAATAAGCAGAAATACCAGATTCAGTGTTGTACCTCAAGTGGTTAGAAAAGGCTCTAACAGTTTGTTTGGGTGGTTGGTTGAAACATGGACCAAAAGGTGGCGAACATTACCCAACACCAAAATGCCAGAACTGCCATAGTATACTGTACATGAGGGGATACAAAGGCTTAGAGAGATGGGAATGTTAGAGTGAATTTGTCATGAAAGACTTGCTCACCCATCCCAGGAATGTCCAGAGGACACACCTTTCATCAGAACTGGGAGGAATAAATTTGTGAGACTATCTCCATCTTCTCTGAAGAACTCTGTGGTTGCTCTTCTCTGTAGGTCAGGTATTACTGGAGGAACTGCTGTCACTGAACTGGGATACTTAAACACAATGGGGATGATCAGATCTCAGGTTAGCAGAAGAAAAGTGACAGCACATAATAGCCAAAGAAAAGGTGGGTGTGGCTACCATAATGAACATTAAACTCAAAGCAGCAATCAAAATAGTCTCTGAGTTGGAGAGACCTATGGCTTTGACTAGTCGATCATGGGGCACCTAGAAATAAAAATTGATGGGCAATCTGCTAAATTCCAACTTTATCTGTATAAGCAGAATAGTTTCTAAGTCTAGTGAACAAAAGTCTAACTTGAATTACAAAAACAGAGTCAATACCCCTTAATTCACCGGTTTAAGACAGTTTAACGACCCAGAGACCCTTGAATGAGGGAAAGCCAGGTCCCTTTGGGGAAGGACCTTGTTACACTGTCAAAAATTTATAGTGTTAATCTTCCTCCCAGCCTTCCCCAAAGAGACCTCTGGCCTTTTACTGGGGTAACTGTGCATTGGGGGAAAAGAAATGATCAGACATTTTGGGGATTATTAGATACTCGCTCAAAAATGACATTAATTCCAGGGGGCCCAAAACTTCACTGTGGTCCACCAGTAAGAGTAGGAGCTTATGTATGTCAGGTGATCGATGGAGTTTTAGCTCAGGTCTGTCTCACAGTAGGTCCAATGTGTCCCCAGACCCATTCTGTGGTTATTCTCCCAGTTCTGGAATGCATGATTGGAATAGACTTACTCAGCAACTAGCAGAATCCCCACATTGTTTCACTGAATTGTGGAGTGAAGGCTATTATGGTAGGAAAGGCCAACTGGAAGCCACTAGAGTTGCCCCTACCTAGCAAAATAGTAAATCAGAAGCAATACAGGATTCCTGAAGGGATTGCAGAGATCACTGCCACCAAAAAGGATTTGAAGGATGCAGGGGTGGTGATTCCCACCACATCCCCATTCAACCCTCCTATTTGGCCTGTGCAGAAAACAGGTGGAATTTGGAGGATGACAGTGGATTATCCTAAACTTAACCAGGTGGTGACTCCAATCGCAGCTGCTGTTCCAGATGTGGCATCATTGTTTGAGCAAATCAACACATCCCCTGGTACTTGGTATGCAGCTATTGATCTGGGAAATGCTTTTTTCTCAATTGCTATTAGAAAGGACAACCAGAAATAGTTTGTTTTCAGGTGGCAAGGCTAGCAATATACCTTCACTGTCCTACCTCAGGGGTATATCAGCTCTCCAGCCCTAGGTCATAATATTGTCCACAGGGAACTTGATCATCTCTCCCACCCACAAGTCATTACACTGGTCCATTATATTAATGATATCATACTGATTGGACCTAGTGAGCAAGAAGTAGTGATTACTCTAGACTTTTTGGGAAGGCATTTGTGTGTCTGAGGATGGGAGGTAAATCCAACAAAAATACAGAGACCCTCCACTTCATTGAAATTTCTAGTTGCCCAGTGGTGTGGAGCACATCAACATATTCCTTCTAAAGTGAAGGATAAGCTGTTGCATCTAGACCCTCCTATGACCAAAAAAAGAGGCACAATGCCTAACTGGGCCTCTTGGATTTTGGAGACAATGTATTCCTCATTTTGGAGTACTTCTCCAGTCCATTTGCCAAATGATCAGAAAACCTGCTAGTTTTGAGTAAGGACTAGAAACAGAGGTGGCTTTGTGGGGATAGTGGCAGGTCCAGGCTGCTGTGAAACCTTCTTTGCCACTTGAGCCATATGATCCAGAAGATCCAATGATCCTGGAAGTGTCAGTGGCAAATAGAGATGCTGTCTTGGGCTTTTAGCAGGCCCCACTAGGAGAATCACAACACAGACCCTTAGGATTTTGGAGCAGAGCCTTGCCAACCTCTGTAGTAACTACTCTCCTTTTGAGAAACAGCTTTTGGCTTGCTTCTGAGTCTTAGTAGAGAATGAATGCTTAACCATGGGCCACCAAGTTACCATGAGACCTGAATTGCCTATCATGAGCTGGTTGCTGTCTGACCCACTAAACCATACAGTTGAGCATGCATAGCAGCACTCTATTATAAAATGGAAGTGGTATATATGAGATAGGGATCCAGCCGATCTTGAAGGCACAAGTAAGTTACATGAGGATGTGGCTCAAATGCCCTTGGCCCCCAATCCTGCCACATTACCTTCTGTTTCCCAGCCCACAGGTATGGTCTCTTGGAGAGTTCCTCACAATCAGTTGACCGAGGAAGACAAAACTTGGGCCTGGTTTTGAAATAGTTCTGCATGATATGCAGATACCACACAAAAGCAGATACCTGCAGCACTGCAACCCCTTTCTGGGACATCTCTGAAGGACAGTGGTGAAGGACAATCTTCCCAGTGGACAGAACCTCTAGCAAAGCACCTGGTCGTTCATTTTGCTAGGAAGGAGAAATGGCCAAAGGTGCATTTGTATACTGAATCATGAGCTGTCACCAATAGTTTGGCTGGAAGGTCAAGGACTTGGAAGGAACATGATTGGAAAATTGGTGACAAAGAAGTCTGGGGAAGAGGTATGTGGATAGACCTTTCTGACTGGTCAAAAAAAATGAAGATAATTGTGTCCCACAGGAATGCTCACCAGATTTTAATAAAGTGGAAAAAATAACCAGTTCTGTGGATTGTAGTCAGCCTCTTTCCCCAGCCACTCCTGCCATTGCACAATGAGCTCATGAATAAAGTGTCCATGGTGGTAAGGATGGAGGTTATATATAGGTTCAGCAACATGGGTTTTCCCTCACCAAGGCTGACCTAGCTACAGAGAGTGCTGAGCACCCAATATGCCAGCAACAGAGACCAACTCTCAGTCCCCAGTATGACACCATTCATCAAGATGATCAGCCAACTGCCTTGTTGCAGGTTGATTACATTGGACCACTTCTTTCACGGAAGGAGCAGAAATTTGTTCTAACTGGAATAGATACATACTCTGGATATGGATTTGCATTCCCTGCATGCAATGAGTCTGCCAAAACTACCATCATGGTATTCTGTGCAGCATTCCTTCTGATCAAGGAACCCAATTCAAAGCAAATGAAATTCAGGAATGGACACGTGTTCATGGAATTCACTGGTTTTACCATGTTCCCCATCATCCTGAAGTATCTGAATTAATAGAATGGTGGAATGGCCTTTTGAAGACTCAGTTATGGTACCAACAGTGTGGCAATACCTTACAGGGCTGGGACAATGTTCTCCAGGAGGCTTTGTATGCTCTAAATCAGTATCCACTTGATGGTGCTCTTTTTCCCATAGCCAGGATTCACAGGTCCAGGAACCAAGTGATGGAAATGAGTGTGACACCACTCACTATTAGCCCTAGTGATTCATTAGAAAAATGTTTCCTTCCTGTTCCTGCAACCTTAAGTTCTGCTGGTTTTCAGTTGTTAGTTCCAAAAGGAATGCTTCCACCAGGAGACACAACAATTTCATTGAACTGTATGTTAAGACTGCCACCTGGCCGTTTTGATCTCCTCATGCCTCTGAATCAACAGACCAAAAGGGAATTACCGTACTGGCTAGGGTGAATGATCCTGAATATGAAAGGGAAATAAGACTACAACTACATGAGTGAAGCAAGCCAGACACTGAAGGATGAACAGTATATGACCTCACTGATCTGAACTGAGGAA
>JAKSZT010053808.1:1763046-1869460 GCA_026826555.1 Tolypeutes matacus
AAAAAAAAAAAAAAAAAAAAGGAAATATTTTGGCTTTTTTAGGCCACAAAAAAACACAAAAGATGCTTTGATAACAAATAAAACATATTTATAAGCCATTTAAATAAATACATGAATTTAAGCTTTAAAAAAAAAAAAAAAAAAGACTACAACTACACAATGGGGGTAAAGTAGTTTGCCTGGAATACAGGTGATCTCCTAGAGTGTTTCTTAATACTACCATGCCCGTGGTTAAAGTCAATAGAAAACTGCAACAACCCCATCCAGGCAGGACTACCAATGGCCCAGAAACTTCAGGAATGAAGATTTGGGTCATACCACCAAGCAAAGATCTTCAGTCAGGCGATGTGCTTGCTGGGGTAAAGGGATCATGGAATTGATAGTGGAAGAAGGTAGTGATAAATACAAACTATGAACACTTGACCAATTACAGAAAAAAGGACTGTAATGATTATGAATATTTCTTCCTCATTTTGTTATGAGTATGTTTGTATATGTACATAAAGCAAATATCTTTGTTTTCTTCCCTATCTTATTTTCTTTTCATATGGCATAAATTATATTAGTTTCATGTCATAGTATTTAAGTTATAATATGTCAAGTTTAAGAGTTAATATTATTCAAGGACTGCACCTTACTCTGGAGGGATTTAGTGCATTTCTGGTTGTAGGTAGGACAGTACTATTTCTAGGTGAAAACTATGACTATTATTATTTTTTATTTTGAGATTAATTATGATTAAGGTGATGTGTATGGCTGCAAAGGTGATATGGGGTGGACTGTGATGGTTAGGTTCATGGGTCAACTTGGCCAGGTAATGGCACCCAGTTGTTTGGTCAAGCAAGCACTGGCATGATTGTTACTATGAGGACATTTTGTGGACTTAAATCAACAGTAAGTTGATTGCATGTATGGTTGATTACATCTACAATCAAATGAGGAGATTGCCTTCAACAATGAGAGACTTCTCATCCAATTAGTTTAAGGCTTTAAAAGGATTAGTGATGGTTTCAGCAGTCAGAAGAGAGTATATCCATCTCTACTTTAGCCAGCCAGCTTCTCCTGGGGAATTCATTGAATACCTTCATTGGACTTCCCAGCATGCAACCTACCCTGTGGAATTTGGGCTTGTGCATACCCACAGTCATGTGAGACAATTTTTATAAAATCTCATAATATTTACAGATATCTCCTGTCAGTTCTGTTTCCCTAGAGAACACTGACAAATACAGAGGATTAACAGGAGAGAGACACTGCATATTTCTTCTCCTGCTCCTACTTACTTCCAGTGCTATGTCTCTGTCTAGCAACAGCTGATTCCCTCTAAGACTACAGCTCCTGTCAGACGATCTCTCCTTCCCAGCTCCAGCTCTCACTGGGCTTTGGTGTCATTCTTCTTCCTCTTGCTCCTTCAAGCTTTGTTTGAATGTATCCAGTTTATTCCCTTAATCCTGTCCATACCTAGTTAAGTTTCCTGGCTGTTAAGTCAAATACCATGCAATGGCTTCATTTAAACAACAGGAATTTATTGGCTCACAGTTTTGAAGAACGAGAAGCCCAAATTCAAAGCATCATCAAGTCAATGCTTTCTTTCAGAAGACTGTGGCATACTGGGGCTGGCTGCCAGCGATCTTTGGTGCATGGTTTTTCTGTCTCCTGGCAATGCACATGGCAGCCTCTCTTGACTTCTTTCATTTCTGGATTCTGTTTATTTCTATCTTCTGGCTGTTTCATGCGACTATCTCTCTCTCTCTGTGTGGTCTTCCCTATAGGCCTATAGAAATAGGATTAATACCCATTCTGATTCAGTTGAGCCACATCTGAATTGAAGAAACCTTATCAAAAGGTCCTATTTACAATGGGATCATACCACAGGAATGGATTAAGTTTAAGAACATATTTTTCTAGGGTGCATGGCTCCAAGCCACCAGTCCACCCTTTGGACCCCCCCCCCCCAAAGGACATGTTTTTTCCACATGCAAAATACATTCATTCTCTCACAACAACCCAAAGGCCTTACATCATTTCAGGAACAATGCTAAGTACAAAGTCTCATCAAAATTTATTGTGGGTGTGGTCTGTCGTGGGGCACAATTTCTCTCTGACTATGGACCTGTGAAACTCAGAAAACAAGTTATATGCTTCCAACATTCAAATGGAGGGACAGGCGTAGGATAAACATTCCCATTCCAATAGGGAGAAATTGGAAGGAAAACAGGGGCCAAGGGTTCCAAACAATTCCAAAACCCATCAAGGCAAACTCCATTAGATTTCATGGTCTGAGAGTCATCTTTGCATTGATGTTTTGTGTTCTGGGCCTGATGAAATGGCAACCCCTCCCTTCCATGCACTTGCACTTGCACAGTGGTCACATGTTCTCCCTGAGCACTGCAGTACAGGATCCACCTTTCCAAGCATTGGGGTGGCAGCACTCTCCCTGAAGAGCAGGGTGCAAGGCCCACTCCCTCCAATTACTGGGGTCAATGACTTTCCCCTCCAAATGTGGTGGTGAAACTGAACTTTCCACGCACATGGGTGGACCTGCTCTCTTGGCCCAAGACCCTAGCTTCCATGATTCTGCCCTTGAAGTCATTCTTCCTTCAATTTTGCCCTTTTCTGTCCTTTCCAGTCCAGGCTGACAGTGGTTCCGCTCATACAAATTTTGCATAAACATTGGCTTGCATGCAGTTCATAGGGGTCCAAAACATCAAATAATAGAACTTTCCACAGATCCTTCCTGGATAAAAGCACCTTCAGTCCTGACTTCCACTGAAATGGCTGAATGGACCCATTTTCAGTTTAACCCTCACATGGAACCCTATTCTCTGGGGACTTGCTTTCTGGAAGCTAAGGGAGGTCCCTGATAGAGCCATGTCTGGTCCTAGTCTCAGAGAACACTATCTGGATAGGCTCAGAATTTTCCAAACCATCACTTTCTGGTTTCTTTGTGATTAAGAGTTCATTTCTCAGCATATCGCTTTCCTCTCTCATTTCACTATAAGCTACAAGGAGAAACCAGGCTGCACCTTCCACACTTAGCTTGGAAATCTCCTCAAGCTAAATATCCAAGTTCATCCCTTACAAATTCTGCCTTCCATCTAACTTCAGAACTCAATTTCCCCAAGTTCTCTGCTACTTTAAAACAAGAATTGCCTTTCCTCCAGTTTTCCATAACACTGTGATCATTTCTTTTAAGGCATTGCTGGAAGTACCTTTAACATCCATATTTCTACCAATATTCTGTTCATGATGGATTATGTATTCTCTAAGATGATACCAACTTTCCCTACAGCTCTCACTCATTTTCAGATCCTCACAATTCTTCCAGTTTCTGCCCATTACCCAATTCCAAAGCCATTCCATATTTTAGGTATTTGTAATAGCAGCACCCCACTTTCTGGTACCAAAAACTGTTTTAGTTTCCTGGCTGCTAAATCAAATACCATGCAATGAGTTGGCTTAAATAATGGGAATTTATTGGCTTGCCATTTTGTGGTTAGGAGAAGTCCAAAATCAAGGCCTCAGCAAGGCAATTCTTTCTCCCAGACATACCTCTGTATGTAGTCCTTTAAAGTCTCTTTAGTTGAATCATTTGCAAAGATTTCTTTTTCCTGATGAGACTCTGAACTGATATCGTTCCAGAAGTAATGGAACCCACATTCTCTTGTGGCAGCAGATCAGGGGGAGGAAAGAGAGACACAAATAAAACACAAAACAATTTAGTAAAATATCATGGTAATTTATGCTATGAAAAAAAAAGTGAAGCTGGATAAGAGCAATTGGGATGGGGTAGTTGGAAATAGACTGTTTTAATAGACTGAAGAAGGAAAACGTCTCTGAAGTTATAGCATTTCAACATAGACCTAAATAAAATGATGGAATGAGCCACTTGAATATCTAGAGCTTTCAGAACAGAGGAAATGGCAAGTGCAAAGGCTCAGAGGTGATAAATTATGTAGTAGTTTGAGGAACAGTTAGAAGATCTGTTTGTGTACTTGATCATATTACCTTCATTTGTAGTCATTTCTTCTAAAAATATTCACTGATCATCTATTATGCTCCAAGCACTGTTATGGAAGATAGGGATGACATCCATGGTCCCTGCTTTCACAGAGTTGGAAGCAACACTAAAGAAATCCTTTCCTTTACTGAAATTGAAAAAGAGTAAAATGTATACTGTGGAATGAATTTGGATCCCTATAAGGTAGAGGGTTTGCCAGATACTTCCAAGAATCTTGTAATGTTCACAAGTCAAGTTCAACATAATCACAGGCTAGTGAAATTTTTAAAGACAGTTACAAAAAAGAAAATATAAATAAATATTTAATGCTATTTGAAAATAAGCTTGCTGACTTATGATAGCAATGAATGCAGTATCAATTACCAAAGTTTGGAAAGGATAAGGATAAATTGGAGGATGTCTCTAGGAGACCTAAATTTTTTTATTTTATGATGAAGTGCAAACATAATAAGTGAGATAGAAAAGAAATTCCAGAAGAAAAAGATTTAAAAACTAGGGATTTTTCAACATGAAGAACAAAATTTAAAGTGATTCATTACATAGATTTATGATTTTTATGAGAATACTAAATAATGTCTGTATCCATAGAATATAGAATGGGAGAAAATGGCCCAAACTAAAGTACAGTATTGGAAGAATGCCCTCATATTAACAGTGACAAATTGAGTAGGTCATGGAAGCCTCTGTCTCCTGATTTCAATTTAAAAAAGAAAAGATAACCATCTATCTTGAATGGAATATACACTTAAGTGCATCAAGAAAACATAGATTAATCAGAATATTTATTCATGCAAGCAACATTTATCAAGCACCTAGCATGTGCATACCCCTCTGCACAGCCTATGGGGAATGCAATAGCTAAGTGAACTATGGCCTCAGTCCTTAACACATAGTTGTAAAGATGACAAATTCACAAAAAAGAGTTAATAAATATAAGAAAAACCCAGTTCTAAAATGGCATGATTCTAACTTGTCTATTTCTCAATAAATTTATAGTCAGATAACCATATTTTGAGGACATTCCATTAATACTACAGTTTAGAAAAGGTCAATAAAAGTATTGGGGAGGGGGCTACAGTCAGCATCACTCTCCTCAGTCATTGCATGCCAAAACCCCATGAGGGTAATCTTTCCCTCTACTTTGAGTGTATTCTATACAAGGTCCAGCACAGAGAAGTCACAACACACACTTTCAGGAATTTTCAATCCCCCCATATTGCTACATTAGTTCTTTTCTATATGTTTATCAGCAACTGATTAAACAGATTGAAAATATGTAATATCCCCTGGGGTCTAAATTCTATCTGGCCAATATGTGTGGCAATAATAAAATGCATCAAATTTTCAGTGAACAGCATTCAATATTTGTATTAGGGTTTTTCAGGAAAACAGAACCAATAGAAGATTTGTACGTAAATATTATGAAATTTATTATAGGAATTGACTCATGTGACCACAGGGATTGGCAAAACCCAATTCCATAGAGCAAGCCGCAAGTTGAGAACTCCAGTGAAGGTTTCAGTGAATTCCCCACAAGAAACTCCCTGACTGAAGTACAGACAAAAATTCTTTCTGACTGCTGAAAGCATCAGTTGTCCCTTTAAGGCATTCAACTGGTTGGATGAGAATTCTCTCATGGTTCAAGGCAATCTCCTTTCTTGATTGTAGATGCAATCAGCGATAGATGCAATCAACTGACAATGACTTAATCAACAAAATATCCTCACAGTAACAATCAGGCCAGTGCTTGCTTAACCAAACAACTGGATACCTGTGGCAGTTTGATATTATTTATGAATTCCAAAAAGAGATATTGATTATGTTTGTAAACTGGTCTGTTCCTCTGGGCGTGATACCCTTTTGATTGCATTAAATTCAGAGGTTTCACTTTTACGTTATTAAATCAAGATTAGGGCTTTGATTTGACCAGGTCATTAGGGCATGCAAGGTTGAGCTCCTGCCCTCTTGGTGGGCTATATAAATGGACACTCAATCAAGAACACAGAAGTGGATACACAGGAGAAGATACACAGAGGGATAGAGAGAGCTCCATAGACATGGAAGAGGAGAGAACTTGATGCTGGGGCCCTGAAAAGAGATGAATCATTTGCCTGATAGTTTACAGCTGACCTTATGAAGAGAACAGAGCAGCTGAGCCCGGAAAGAAATGAGCCCCAGGAAGAGAGACCAGCCCTATGCCAGCCTACAGCTGAGATTGGAAGAAGCTGGACCCACAGACCCTTAAGAGGAAAAAGGAAAGCTGAACTCTTGCAGGTATCACCCGCCATCTTGGGTTAACACGTGGCAACAGACTTTGGGTGAGAAAATACCGCTTACGGTACCTTGGGTTGGACTCTTTAGGGCCTGGTAATTTTACCCCAAATAAATACCCTTTATGAAAACCAACTGATTTCTGGTACTTTGCATCAGCACCCCTTTGGCTGACTAATACAATACCATAACCTGGTCAAACTGACTAATGAACTTAATCATCACAATACTCTTCAAAAGAAGTAACAATTACTTCACCTAGTTGAGTGCTACAGATACTGATGCAGAAAAGATTGTTAAACCCTACATTGTGAGTGCAATTGTTTCAATGAATAAGGAGTTCTTTAGGAGTATATGAACACATTCACCCACACAATGGTAAAGTTAAGATGATATCAAGACTTATTGAAAAATTGACTTAGGGCATTGCTAATTGGTTAACACATTGCACAAAACAAAACATGTATTATATTCAGTAACTTATTTTATTTTATTATTATTATTTTTTAAGATTTTATTTATTTATTCATTCATCCCCTCCTTGCTGCTTGTGCTCGCTGGGTCAGCTAACCACGCCGTGCGGGCGGGCTTGCCTTCACCAGGAGGCCCCGGGAACCGAACCTACTGATTGAGCCACAGCAGCTTCCCCAGTAACTTATTTTAAAAGCACCATTGCTACTTCTCTCAAGTTCTGCCCATGATGTATGATTTTGTTTGCACAGTAAACGGTTATCAACTAATTGGAACTTTCTTTCATTTCTTTCATTTTATTGAAGTATATCATTAATACATGAATATATATAAACAATAAGTGTATAGTAAAAGTTGTGAACTTACAAAACAAACATACATAACATCATACAGGTCTCCTATACATCACTCCACCACAAATACCTTGCATTGTTGTGAAATAGTTGTAACAAACTATGAAAGAGCATCGTCAAAGTATTATGACTAACTATATTCTATATCTTACATTTGGTGAATTTTCCCCCCAACCCACCCTATTATTTTTTTGTTCATAAACCATATAATTTATCTAAAGTGTACAATCAATGGCATTTGGCATAATCACTGAGTTGTGCATTCATCACTTCAATCATTACTAGAGCATTTTCATTACTCAAAAAAAAAAAAACAACAACAAAAAAAACCCACCACGGTCAGATCCATATATTAGTGCTACTAGTTACAAATCCTATGATATGCTTTCATCATTTCTATTCATTTCCAAACATTTACAAACAACTTTTTACGAATTCTGCACAGATTAAACCTCAGCTTTCCATTCTCTAACCACATTCTATTCTCTGGTGACTTATTGTAGCTATTAACTCCATGAGTTTGCTCATTATATTTAATTCCTAATAGTGAAATCATACAATATTTGTCTCTTTGTGCCTGGCTTGCTTCACTCAACAAAATGTCCTCCAGTTTCGTCCACATTGTCAAAAGTTTCATGGCTTCATTTCTTCTAACAGCTGCATAATATTCCATTGTGTGTATATACCACAGTTTATCCATTCGTCAGTAGATGGACACTTGGGCTGTTTCCATCTTATGGCAATTGTGAATAATGTCGCCATGAACATTGGTGAGCAGATGTCTGTTCCTGTCACTGCTCTCAGTTCTGCTGGGAATATACATAGTAGAACTATTCCTGGGTCACATGGCAGATCTATATCTAACTTCCTTAGGAACTGCCAAACTTCCACAGTGGCTGTACCAGTCTACATTCCCACCAACATTGAATAAGCATTCCTATTTCTTCACATCTTCTCCAACACTTGTAGTTCTCTGTTTTGTTAATAGTGGCCATTCTAGTAGGTGTGAAATGATATTTCATTGTAGCTTTGATTTATATTTCTCTAATAGTCAGTGGTGTTAGACATTTTTTATGTGTTTTTTTTTTTTTTTTTTTTTTTTGCCATTTGTATATCTTCTTTAGAAAAAATGTCTCTTCAGGTCTTTTGTCCCACTTTTTAATTGGGTCATTTGTTTTTTTATTGTTGACTTGTAGCATGTCTTTAATATATCATGGATATTAGACCCTTGTTGAATATGTGATTTCCAAATATTTTCTCACATTGTGTAGGCTGCCTTTTTACCCTCTTCACAAAGTTCTTTGAGATGCAGAAGTATTTAATCCTGAGGAGGTCATTATTATCTACTTTTTCTTTTGTTGCACATGCTTTGGGTATAAGGTTTAAGAGACCCCCACCTACTACCAGATCTTGTAGATGTTTCCCTATATTATCTTATAGGAGGTTTATGGCCCTAGCTTTTATGTTTAGATCTTTGATACGTTTTGAGTTGATTCTTGAATAGGGAGTGAGATAGGGGTCCTCTGTCATTCTTTTGATTATGGATATCCAGTTCTCCCAGCACCATTTGTTGAAAAGATGGTTCTGTCTCAGAAAGTGGACTTGGTAGGCTTATCAAAAATCAGTTGACTAAAGAGGTGAGGGTCTATTTCTGAACTCTCAGTGTGACTGCATTGATCTATGTGTCTATCTTTATGCCAATACCATGTAGTTTTGACCACTTTAGTTTTATAATATAATTCAAGGTCAGAAAGCATGAATCCTCCAACTTCACTCTTCTTTTTTAGGATGTTTTTGGATATTTGGGACCCCTTTCCCTTCCAAATAAAGTTGGTGATTGACTTTTCTATTTCTGTAAAGTAAGCTGTTTAAATTTTTATTGGTATTGCATTGATTCTATAAAACAATTTGAGTAGAATTGACATCTTCACGATGTTTAGTCTTCCAATCCATGAACATGGAATGTTCTTCCATGTGTTTGTCTCCTTTGATTTCTTTTAGTAGTGTTTTACAGTTTTATGAATACAGATCCTTTACATTCCTGGTTAAATTAATTCTTAGAAATTTGAGTCTTTTTGTTGTTATTGTAAATGGAATTTTTTTCTTGATTTCCTTTCAGCTTGCTCATTACTAGTGTATAGAAATGCTACTGATTGTTGCATGTTGATCTTATGTCCTGCCACTTTGCTGAACTCATTTATTATCTTTAATAGTTTTCTTTTAGATATTTTGGGGTTTTCTAAATGTAGGATCATGTCATCTGTGAATAGTGAGAATTTTACTTCCTCTTTTCTAATTTGGATGCCTTTTATTTATCTTTCTTGCCTAATTTCTCTAGCTAGAACTTTTAGCACAATATTGAAGAACAGTGATGACAATGGGCATCCTTGTCTTGTTCCTGATCTTAGAGGGAAATCTTTCAATCTCTCCCCAATGAGTATGATGTTGGCTGTGAGATTTGCATATATGCTATTTATTATGTTGAAGAACTTTCCTTCTATACCTACCTTTTGAAGTGTTTTTAATCACAAAAAGATGTTGGATTTTGTTAAATGCCTTTTCTGCCTCAATCGAGATGATCATGTGTTTTTTTCTCCTTCAATTTGTTAATGCGGTGTATTTTATTACTTGATTTTCTTATGTTGAACCACCCTTGTGTACCAGGAATAAAAACCACTTAATCATGATGTATAACCCTTTTAATATGCTGTTGAATTTGATTTGCAAGTATTTTTTTGAGAATTTTTGCATCTATGTTCATTAGAGAGATTGACCTGTAATTTTCTTTTCTTGTAATAGCTTTACCTGGTTTTGGTATTACAGTGATGTTGACTTCATATAATGTGTTGGATAATTTTCCCTCCTTTTCATTTTTTTTGGAAGACATTAGCAAGATTGGTATTAATTCCTCTTGAAATGTTTGGTAGAATTCACCTGTGAAGCCATCTGGTCTTGGACTTTTCTTTGTTGGAAGATTTTTGATGACTGGTTCAATCTCTTTATTTGTGATTGGTTTGTTGAGTTTCTGTATTTCTTGTATTATCAATATAGGTTGTGCATTTCTAGGAATGTGTCCATTTCATCTAGTTGTCTAATTTGTTGGGATACAGGTTCTTATAATATCCTCATGATCCTTTTTTATTTTTGTGGGGTCAGTCGTAACATGTCCCCTTTCATTCCTAATTTTATTTATTTACAACTTCTCTCTGTTTTTCTTTGTTAGTCTTGCTAAGGGTTTGGCAATTTTATTGATTTTTCTAAAACAATCAGCTTTTGGTTTTGTTGATTTTCTCTGTTGTGTTTTTTGTTGTTGTTTTCAATTTCATTTATTTCTGCACTAATCTTTGTTGTTTCTTTCTTTCTGCTCTCTTTGGGATTGGTTTGCTGTTCTTTTTCTAGTTTCTTCAGTTGTTTAGTTAGTTCTTCAATTTTAACTTTCTTCTTTTTTAATATAGGCATTTAGGGCTATAAATTTCCCTCTCAGCACTGCCTTTGCTCTCTCCCATAAGTTTTATAAGTTATGTTCCTGTTTCCATTCACCTCCAGATATCTACTAATTTCTCTTGCAATTTCTTCTTTGACCCACTGATTGTTTAGGAAAGTATTGTTCAGCTTCCATATAGTTGTAAATTTTCCCATTTCTTGCCTATTATTGATTTCCAGCTTAATACCACTACGATCAGAGAAGGTGCTTTGTATAATTTCAATATTCTTAATTTATTGAGAGCTTTGTTGTGGCCCAACATTTGGTCTATCCTTGAGAAAAAAATGTATAACCTGTTGATTTGAGGTGCAATGTTCTGTATATTTCTGTCAGGTCCAGCTCGTTTATCATACTGTTCAAGTTCTCTGTTTCCTTGTTCATCTCCTGTCTAGTTGTTCTATCTATTGATGTGAGTGGCATGTTGAAGACTCCAACTATTATTGTAGGGATTTCTATTTCCCCTTTCAGTTTTGCCAGAGATTGCCTAATGTATTTTATGGCACCCTGGTTAGGTGCATAGATATGTATGACTGTTACTCCTTCTTGGCAGATTGTTCCTTTTAGTAATATATAATGGACTTCTGCATCTCTTATCACATTTTTGCATTTAAAGTCCATTTTGTCTGACACATGTATTGCTACCCCTGTTCTCTTTTGAGCTGAGACTCCTTTCACCCCTCTCTCTTCTGGGTGGTGTTTCACTGTCCTCTGGTTTCCTGAGCCCAGAGCAGCCCTCCACACACTCTACACCTGTCTTCTAGCTATTTTTTTCTGGGAGAGAAGTGATCCCTCTGCCTCTCTAATCCTCCAAATTCCCGGAAGTCTAATACGAATTTTAACCCTTGTTGCCTTGACCATTATGCAGTATTTCAAAGGCCAATTTTAAGCATATTAACTACTATTTATGAAGTGTTTTTTTTAAGATTTATTTATTTACTTACTTTATCCATTTTAACAAGGGGCCCCCCCCCCCCCCCGTTTGCAGTTTTGTGTCCATTCACTGGGCAATTCTCTGTGTCTGTTTTCTGCCCTGTCTTTTCATCCTTGTCTTCCTGTCTTCACGGGGTTTCGATCCTGGGGACCTCCAATGTGGGAGAGAGGCATTCTGCCACCTGTGCCACCTCATTTCCTGGTTTTTCAGCACATCTCGTCTTGTCTCTCCCCTGTGTCTCTCTCCTGTTACGTCATCATCTTGCTGTGTGGCTAAGCAGGGCCTATAGGCTCATGCCTTTAAAATTGGCCACTGCATGAAAGTATACTCAATAGCAATATCCATGCTATCTGAGGGAAGATGTGGCATCTACTACATTATAGTTATGTGCATTGTTTTCCAATCTGTGTATTTTCTCCAAAAATTTACCTTTCTGGTTATATTTTATTTAATCTGGATATCCAACTAAGTGGGAGTTTCCAATGCCCACACAATTAATAGAGGAGAAAGGTGAGAGACTGGGTTACAAAGAAAAGCTAGCCAGTGATGAAATTTAAAATACATTATAGGACGTGAATTATCTATGCCTAGGTAATCAGAAGCCGATTGTATCTTCCCAAATCTCTTTCATTCCTGGGTTAACATAGCAACTGTATATTTCTACATTCTTCTCTACTCTGTGTTACCAACCACAGTAAACCAAAGCAATTGTTATAGCTCTTCACTTACATCCGCAAACACCATCACTAACTAATTATCTGAAAAATATGGAGCTAACTTGATCATAACCTCTTATGTTATAGATTGCATATTTACCACATTTTGGTACATGACCAAACATGATTTAATATTTCTAGTGCTAGAAGCATTCATTGCTGCATGTTCAAGGTTGTTTAAAAAGAAATACTTATCTCCGTGTATCAATCCATCAATACCAACCCATGATTTACATCATAAACAATACCAAGGTGTGATGGTTAGGCTAAATGTGTCAACTCGGCCACATAATTGTGCCTGGTTGTTTGGTCAAGCAAGCACTGGGCTAATTGTAATATAAGGACATTCACAGACTTTAGTCTGCTTAGATGGCTGATTACATCTATGATCAACCAGGGAGATTGCCATCAGCAATGAGTGACTTTTTATCCAATCAGTTGAATGCCTTAAAAGGGGAAGTGATTTCAGCATTCAGAGTGAATTTCCCATCTTGTCTCTGGACAGCCAACGTCTCTCAGGAACTCATAAAGGACTTTCATCTGACTTTCATCAGAGCCCCTAGTTTGCAACTTGCCTGTGGAATCTGGACTTGTGCATCCCCTTGGTCACATGAAAGAATTTTATAAAATCTCATACTATTTACAGATATCTCCTGTTGATTCTGTTTCCCTGGAGAACCCTGACTAATACACAAGGTGTACAAGTTACAGAGCTCCTATATAATGTCTCAAACATAGTTTTCAAGTACCCTTTGCCAATATAGAAATTATGCAAAAATGTTTATGAACATGTTATACTAATCATTTCTATTAAGCATCTAAAGTGTACATAGCAGTTTTCTTGACACTATAGAGAAGATACAAAACATAAAAGAGACAGAATTCCAATTCTACACAAGCTTATTATTTAGAATAAGAACTAAGACAGACACATGTGAAAGAAAAGAGCAAAATTAAGTCTGCTAACACATTGTAAAATTGTATATAAATATACAGAATGCAAATAAAGGGAGAAATCAACTGGGCTAAAGATAATTAGGGAAAATGCCTCAATGCAGATGACTGCTGAACTGGCTTTTTACTTACTTGAGAAAATTTAGTCCAAGAGTTTTAGAAAAAGTAAACTTTGAACTTGATATGATTTTTTGAGCTGGATGAATACAACTGAATCTGTCCTTTTATAAGAAAAAAGAGAGGCAGAAGAGATCCATCATCTCTGCAAAGGGAAGGAAAACTATACTTCATCTTTTTTTTTTTTTTTTATTATGGGTAAAAATCAAAATTCTCACAATACATACAAACATTTGCAAAATGATATATAAATATATATGCATATATGTGTATTTGCTTACAAAAATGTTATATATATATATACATATATTTTAAGAGGTGCTTAGATTACCCAAAATATTACATGGAACCCACTGGGATTCCCATGTTGCCCACTTCCCACACCTCCCACCACATCCCACACAAACATCTCCCACAGTGTGGTCCACCACCCTCAATGAACTTACACATCCTGGAGCCTTGCCACCAACCATAGACCACAGTTTACACTGTAGACCACACTCTCTCCCACTCAATTCTGAGTGGTGTGTGCTGATTTTTTTAGGCTACTTGCTCTTCTCCAGAATATGATTCATATCTTCCACCATGGAATAGTCTGTTTTGTCTTGCATTGTTCTACTGAATGATGGAGTAAGATGATAAACTATTTCATCTGAGGATGCAAAACAGTGACATGTTAGATTACACATTGAGATTATTGGGATACAATACAAGTATGATTGCTCAGGGCACCCTTTTTAGGAAAAGAAAACTGACGATCCTTTAAATTTCTTGTAAGAAGCAGCCTCAATTAATACTCATTTAGGTACATAAATGTGTTATGTCCATTTCAAACCACCCAAACAAATTCACACTCACCAGAGTACAAATTAACCAGGGGAAGAAACAGGGGAAAGGACATTTCAAATAAAGGGAATAGTAAGAGGAGAGGCACAAAGCACATAACAGCATGGTATGTACAGAGAACTATAATCCTTGCCAGAAGAGGAAGTGCTAGTTGAGGTCCATTAAGGGAAGTTGCATCTACACTGCTTTCAGTTATGTGCCACATGATCAAAAGTTCAAGTTATATGACTATTTTATGGTGACAGTGAGTCAACAAATCCAAGCAGGTTGGGACTCAGTTCTGATCTGGTGAATCAGAGTAAATCCCAGTAATCTGAATTCTGACAAACATCCCCAGCTGATTATGATGCACAATGAACTGTAATCACTTCACTAACAGAATACCTGTCCGTGGTGAGTTATACAAGAGTAAATGCTAGAAGAAGTTTAGGCAACAGTGGCTTGTGTCTGGCTGAACACTGTATCGGTGCTTGCCAAAGTATATTCCTCAGATCCCTGCTCACTGGAGATGCTCTAAGAAAAGATTTCTGTGGTCAAATACATTTGTGATTCCACCTGTGGTAGATGAATTATGTACCCCAGAAAAAACATATCTTAATCCATTCCTGTGGGTATGAACCCATTGTAAATAAGAACTTTTGAAAATGTTATTTTTAGTTAGGGTGTGGCCAACTAAATCGGGTTGGGCTTTAAACAGATTACTGGAGTCCTTTTGGACAGAATGAAATTCAGAGATAGAAAGCCATGGAAAGAGCAAGAAGCTGGGAGTCAATGGAACCCGGAGAAAGAGAAGACATTGCCACAATGCATTGCCGTGTGACAGAAAAGCCAAGGACCTGAGGATCACCAGCAGCCAGCCTCAGAATTTGGGGAGAAAGTATCACCTTGCTGATGCCTGATTTTGGACTTCTACCCTCAAAAGAATGAGCCAATTAATTCCCATTGTTGAAGCCACCCAATTTGTGATCATAGCCAGGAAACTAAGACACCACAAAATTATATATTCCTCTTACAGACTCCCAGTGAATATTAACATACTAAAGGTTCTGAGGAGTCCTGCATTTAAAAAGAAACTTGTTTAACCCAGCATTTCCAAAGCTTATTTGATTATGGAACCCTTTATTTTCGTAAACCTATTAACATACTATGGAATGAGGATGTTAATATTAGTATATTTGGAAAACACTGCTCTAATTTTCACTACTAAGTATTCTATAGGCTTTTATTTATCAGATTACTGAATCTTTTTCCATTTCCAGTTTATTAAGATTTTTTAAAAATTAAAAATTAGGGATATATGCAACAGAACTGGTTGTGATGAAGGATAAATATACTGAAGAAAATAAATAAAAATATGTTGAGATACATGTGGTTTTTTTCAATAACTTCTTCAATTTATTTATTTGCTATTATTTGTGATCTAAATATCTTTATAATAAGAAATCTACCAACAAAATTTAGTTGACAAATCATGAAAGAGTCATAAAAACAGTTAAAATACAGCTCCGTTTTCCTGTTAGATTGTTAAAAAAATAATGAGTTTGATAACTAAAAGAGAAATAATTTAGAGACATTGTAGGACAACTATAGGATCAAATGTGACTGTTAAAGCAACCTTTAGCAATTAGAGTTTAAGTTCTGTTTTAAATTATTTCCTCATTAACGTGGCATCCTTCTTCATGTTACTTTATAGGATGCACTTTCAATTATCTGCCAGTGAATTCACTGCACTGTAGGTTTATTTGTGAGATTCTGAGCATATCTTCATTTCCAGGCTGCTGAGATACCCCTTGACCCTGGGATAGTTGAAAATACACTAAAAACCTCTGAGCCTGTCTGCTCCAATTTTACTCAAGCAGCATTCCTTCCACCTATTTACAAATATAACCAAGAGAGCAAAATTTCACCTTTATAAGGATAATATTTCTAGAAGGTACAGTTTAATATGTCTATGTATCAATGCATTTGACCCTACTGTCATCACTCTTACCTGTTTCCCCATCGAAATTTTCCTGTTAGAATGGGAACCCCTAAATTCTCCACAGAGTTTTAAATAAAATCAAACCCATTTAGAAAAGTACACACTTGGAATACTTTTGAGGCTTGGAAGGAGTATGATACAAACAGTAATAATATAAGATAGGAAACAATTTGCTTTAAAAAAATGTATCAAATATAGAATGTCCCATTGTGAAAAGCAGTTTAGCACAGATTTAGCAATCAAGGCTTTTTTCCATTCTCATTAGCAGCTGTTAAAAGTTGTTTGGAACCTAGCGTGAGAAAGGCTGCAGCAACTGTAAACTAAAGTGGTTCATTTGAAATACATTTATGATTTTTAAATGCTAAGCAAAACATCTGCAAAGGAAAGAAAGCACTAGGGGGTTAGAAGGGCAAGTTAGTAAAGCTTCCCAGAATTATCTCAGGGTCTGTCAAGGAAGGTTAAGTTTCCCCCAACAGCTGCCAGAGACAGACATGGAGCTGCCAAGAATTAAAGGAGGCAAACAAAAGGTGGAAGGACCCATGGGATATCTATTTTGTAGATTCAGAGTGAGGAAATACAATGGGCTGTAAATAGGTGCTAACCTCCTAAGTAGATGAATATATGAAGAAATGGACTGGGTTAGTCCATGTATGATCAGCACTGTCTGTACACAGACAAGAAGATATATTCCATACTGTGCAAATTACTCACTACAGTAATTCCCAAAGAGTAGCTCTTCACCAGCAACTTTAGATGAGATAAAACTGAATTTTAACATTTGATGAAAAATTAGGGGCTTGGTCATAAAGATTTAAAAATAAATTTGCGAAAGCAAATAGAAAATGTGAGTAGAAAGTCAAAGAAGACAACATGGAGAATTGCAAGTAATTAATACTCTTGAAGATTGATGTGGCAGTTTGGTACTGTTTATGAATTCCAAAAACAGATATTGGATTGTGTTTATAAACTGGTGTGTTCCTCTGTGTGCATTAGATTATATTAGGAGAGCACAGAGAGTCTAGTTTTGGATGCTGGAGCCCTGGAGAGAGAGCCAAGCCATTTGCCAAATAGATTGCAGCTGAAGAGACCAGAGCCCTGAACAACTGAGAAAGTCTGGAAAGAAATGAGCCCTGGGAAGAGAGATGAGCTTTAATGCTAGCCTGCAGGTGAGATCAGAAGAAGCTGGGACCATGGAGCCTTAGGAGGAAGAGGAAGGCTGAAACCTCACAGAGACAGGCAACCATCTTGCTCCAACACATGGCAGCAGATTTTGGTGAGGGAAGTAACTTACTCTTATGACTGTAAGCTTCTACCTCAAATAAATACCCTTTATAAAAGCCAACAGATTTCTGGTATTTTGCATCAGCATCCCTTTCGCTGACTAATACAGAATTTGGTACCAAAGAGTGGGGTCATGCTTTTGCAATGACTAAAATGCTGGAATGGTTTTATAAATGGGTAAGGGGGATTTTTTGGAGGAATTGTGAGATGCTTGATAGAGAAGGCCCAGATTGACTTGAAGAGAGTGTTGATAGTAATGTGGACCCTAAAGTTATTTTTGATAAGGACTTAGAAGGAAATAATTATGAGATGTTGGATAGAAAAGGCCTGGAGTGCTTTGAAGAGATTGTTGGTAGAAACGTGGACACTAAAGAGACTTTTTATGAGACCTAAGAAGTAAATGATGAAACTATTATTGGCAACTGGAGGAAAGGAGATCTGTGTTTTAAAAGATGCAGAGAACTTAGCGAGATTAACTCCCTTGTTTCATGGAAGGCAGAATTTGATAATGGCGAGCCTGGGCATTTAGCTGAAGAACTTTCCAAAGTAAACCCAGAGAATGTGGCTTGGCTTCTCCTTGCAGCTTATAATAAAATGCTAGACAAGAGAGATGAGCTGAGAATTGAACTGTTGGGCACAAAGGAAACAGAAACTGATTCCGGAAATTCCAAGCCTCTGGAAATCAAGCCCCCAGATGATAGTGCTCCATTTGAGGAATTAACTAAACATGGAACTTGTAAGTCAGGATTTAAAATGCAATTTTTTAGGAAAGACGTGTGGAAAGTCTTACTATCTGATAGCTTGGACCCCTGCTTCCAACAAGCTTTTTGAGAGAACTGTATGAACAAAATCACTGTCAGCCTGGACTAAAACGGACATGCAGGGGAGAGATGGAAGGGAAAATAGTTTTAAGAGGGAAACCATGGAAGCTGAGATCTGGAATTAAGCCATCTCCTTGGGCCAAGAGAAGGACCCCACCCATGTATAAGGAAAGGGTGAGTTTGCCCTGGCATTTGAAGAGGGCAGGTGTTCCAGGATGATGTTCAGGGAGAATTTTGCTACCCCAGGCTACTGAGAGGGAGGAGCACATGCCCCAAGGATTGGGGAGAGTAAGGTCAACATCCCATAAGTCTGAGAGGGGTGGGCCTGCCCCCCAGTAGATTAGGGAAGGCCAGGTCGCCAACTCACTGCTCTGAGTGGGTTGGGCCTGTAGGCCAGAGATTAGGGAGAATGTTACCTCCTCTCCCTATACTAAGGAGGTTGAGATTTTAGCCCTAAAGATGATGGTAAAGTGTGGCCATCATCCCAATGCTCTTGGAGGATGAGGTCTAGAGCTTGGTCAACACCCAGGTGTTTGATGATGGTGGAACCAAGAAAATTGCCATTGGGCAAGCCTGTGGAAAGAGTGAATCCACATGAGTCCCCAGGGAGAAGAAACCATCATCTTAAGAATGACTCTCAGACTTGGAAATCTAATGAAATATGCCCTGCAGGTTTACAGCACTGTAGGTGACTCATGACTCATGTTTCCCTCCCAGTTTCTCCTTATGGTAATGCAAATGTTTATTCTTTGTCTGTCCCTTTGTATATTGGAAGCAGATAAATTGTTTTGTAAGTTTCAGAGGTCTACAGCCAGATGGGACTTTGCCCCAAGACAAACTGTATTTCTTTAAGCCAATTGTGATAGGATTTTGTTCTTAGCATTGCTAACTGAAAGGATGTAAGTTTTTTTGAATATTGTAATGTCTTTTTGGAAGTCAGAGGGTGGAGTGTGGCAGTTTGTTATTGTTTATGAATTCCAAAAATAGATATTGGATTGTGTTTGTAAACTGGTCTGTTCCTCTGGGCATATTAGATTGTATTAGACTCAGAGGTTCACTTTTACTCTAGTAAATCAAGGTGAGGGCTTTTTATTTGACCATGTCATTAGGGCACTCAGTTTGAGTCCCCACCCCCCACCCCCTTGTGGGCTACATAAGTGGATGCTCAATCAAAGACAGGGAAGTAAATACATGGAGAAAGAGAGCAAAGAGAGTTTAGTTTGGAGCCCCGGGGAGAGAGCCGAGCCATTTGCTTGATAGTTTGTAACTGAAGAGACCAGAACAACTGAGAAGGCCTGGAAAGAAACAAATCCTGGGGAGAGAGACAAGCCTTATGCTAGCCTACAGGTGAAATCAGAAGAAGCTGGGACCACAGAACCTTAGGAGGAAGAGGAAGGCTGAACCCTTGCGGAGACAGGCAGCCATCTTGCTCCAACATGTGGCAACAGATTTTGGTGAGGGAAGTAACTTACTATTTATTTATTTAAGAAACTTTAGATTACATAATGTTACATAAAAAATATAGGGGATTCCCATATGCCCCACTCCCTACCCTTCCCACACTTTCCCATATTAATAGCATCCTTCATTAGTTAATTGTAACTAATGTAATTTACTCTTTATGGCCTTATGACTGTAAGTTTCTACCCCAAATAAATACCTCTTACTAAAGCAAACAGATTTCTGGTATTTTGCGTCAGCAATCCCTTTGGCTGACTAATACAATTGAAAAGCATTTGAGTCAAGTTCACAACAAATTCAGAAAAGTGCATGCAGCAATTTAGGAAGACATTGACTATAATCAATGATTTATTTTTGCCTCAATTTATACTGTCCAAGTGATTGATGTTCTCTCATTCCTCTTTCTTGTAATCTTCTAAGTCACTCAGCCCAAATATATATTAAATGGAAATTTCCTGAGATTTGAGTAGAAAACTTTCACAATAAAATATAAATCTATGTTGATTATCTTTTCATCATTAGGAACTCAAAGTGTTTTTAGCAGTAACTTTAGACATACTATAGAGATAATGTATAGAGTGGTCAATGCATTTATTCTCTGAGTAGTTATAAATATAAGATTGCACTGGATTGCTCCCACCATCGTCTAATGCATTATGAGACAGTGTTGGTAACTACTATGGATTTTAAAGGTTGTTTTGTTATCAAAGGAGCTGGAGAACTGAACATTAGAGAGCTTCCTTAAGACCACACTCCCTGAAGTCAACAAAACACAAATATTTTTAAGTTCCAGTATACTTCATATTCTACTTCTACATCTTAATGTTGGATAATTCTGGACTGCTAACTAAATAAATATGTTAAGTGATTATCTTAATAAGAGTAGGATGTTGATCCAAGAGTAAGACAGAACAAGGCAATAACTGTTGTGCTATATATTTCTATTATCCGTTTATAGAGAGCATTTCTTAGGGATGTTCATAACATATTTATATACAGTTATGTTTTCCTCAACATTAGGATCCCCACATCCCAACTTCCTTTATAGCTAGGTCAATCTTTCACCACCCAAATTTCTCCTCGTCACTTATCTCTGTGCCTTCACACACGATGTTCCTCTTCTTTAAATACTTTCAGAGTTCCTCCCCCATCACTCTTCAAATTCTCTGAATCCTTTATACTTCATGTACTATATGTAGACTTCTGACTAGTCCCAGCCTATATTAACGTTCTACAACTTTTAATTCCTCCAGCACTTATTAATAGTTTATACCACAAGATCATAATCTTGCTTACATTTGTCTCTGGGTATGATGTGAAAATATAAGGCTTGTTCTTACAACTAGATCACAAATCTTTTGAGGCAAGGGCTCAAACAGTTCATCTGATCTCCCATAATATCTACTTCAGTGCTATCATTCAGCCAAAAAAAAACTTACTGGGCATCTCTTTGTGTTCCTCTCACTGTATAATACATTATGGTTATGGAAGAAGTGAGTAAAGATAATTGTCATAGTAAGCTATGAATAAATGTTTTGTGTTCAAATGAGTAAATGCAGTAATGGATTGTATTTTGCCACATTGTGGGTATTTCTTGGATTTGGGCCTTACCCTGGGCTCTAGAATTTCCATGGAAGGGCCACCTTCCAAGCATACTCTTTTTAATACATCTTCTAATGTAAACAAAATTTTTCAACTCTTGCTACAAAATTAGCACCATTTGAGACCCACAATTATAAGTTCTTCAATGACACTCAATTCAAATAAAAAAATAAATTCTGACCTTCAGAGCAATGTGAAAGACTAGCAGGGTTACTGGACTAAGAGTCAGGAATGTAGGCTTTATTATTAGTTGTGTGATATTGGAAAGGTCACTTAGCTGCTTTAGGCATGGGTGAACAAGGTCTGTGGACCTCAAGCATCAGCATCACTTAGGAGCTTCTTAGAAATGCAGACTCTCAGGCCCCATCCCAGGCCTACTAAATTAGAATCTACATTTTAACAATATCTCCCAGCTGATCCGTATACACATTAGAGTTTGAGAAACATTGCTCTGGACTATAAGATTTTTGAGGACAGAGACTTTATCTTATTCACAACTATATCCCTAATATCTATTATCAAACCTAACACATAGCAGACATTCAATAATTCGTCAGAAGAATGAATGATGATGTAAATAGAAAGGACTAATATTGATTACTTCTCTCATCCTTTCCAAGTCTAATACAATATAATTGTATGTCAATTGATTTCAACATAAGCAAAATGGGACTTTAGACTAAATCCTGTTTGGGAGCTAATGTCTCTGACCTATTTTTCCATCCCTTAAATGATATGCCAACTCATAGACAATATTCTTAATTGAATTAGATGAAAAACACTGGCGACTAAAGGGTCTATGTGTTCCTACTATGACAATATTTGTATATACTCACTGAGATCTTAGATCTTGGCATTTAAATTGTTCCATAAGTTTTTAGGAGTGAAAAAAGTTGTCCTGGGCAGCTGTGTTTATGGCTCCTGTCTGCTAGCTGGCTCTAAATAGTAACAGGAAGAGAATGTATACCATTATTTAGTACTACTTGCCAAACTTGGTGCGCTGGATTTCTTGTCCCTCTTCTACTATTTATCTCTTGCTTTCAGAGAGTTTAAATAATCTCATTTCCACTCTTGTGCTTCTGACTGTACCAACTCTCTTGGCTTCCACATTTTACTAAATATAAATTGCATAAGCTCATATCCTCTCTAACAAAATTCAGTTATTATAGTAACATTCTAAGCAAGAACAAAAATTCCAGAAATATTCATAATGCAATAATATCTGCTCATGTGATTCTGCCATTGCAATTTGGCAATATAGATTTTGTTGTCTAGTTACCAATACTGCTGAAGAGAAAGTGTCTATATGTGGGCACATTAGGCATCAGATTTTCAGGCATTCAAATAATATAGGTTTTCACTTATTTCTGCAAAATACTGATAAATTATCTATTTCAATTCCTGTTGTAGTCCTTAAATAAGTTGATTCCCTAGAAATTGAATGTAAATGTGCTACTTGCATAATTTCTATGTCTAATTCTGGTGCCTTTCTGAAAATCTCCAACAAATTTTCAGCCCTCAAGTTTCCAAATATTCTCCCCCTTTTCATTTCTGGGTCTTTGTGAATAAGTGAATTGACCACTGTGTGGATCTGTGTGAACACCTGTTGTCATGAGCAGTGATGGTCACAGAAGCAGAGCGATGGAAATAAAAATCACTCACATGTTTCCTACATGAAAACACTGTTGCTAACTCAGAGCATAAGACTGAAAGTCGGGATATGGCAAGAGATAATATTTCTGTAGGATGAGGCTTTATGTTTCTGTCTCTGTATGTTTGTCAACAAAATGGAATTATGCAATTAATTACCTTATTCCCTACTATTATCCCAAGTGATCTTAATGTTTGTAATACAAGTCCCTCAACTGTTTATCTCCAATGATATAAATAAGCCCCTAACTGACATTTCCATAAGAATGGTGAGGAACTGATCACTGATGTCAACCTGCTAATCGTCCTATCATGGATGAAAATAATGATGTTTGGTCATGACTATTAAGATTTTAGCAGAATCTGTGTTAGAATGCATAATAGTGCATAGTTAAAAACCTTGCCGGGGAAAAAAATGTGACCCAAATTGCCACAAACAAACTTGCAACCTGGCTAAAAAGCAAACCATCTAATTCCACACATAGCAGTATGCCCACATTTTAAATTGGATAATAATGAACATAGCATGATTAAAGAGTCTGGCTTTCCTCTTTGGACACTTGAAGTGTTTCTGAGATATTTATAAACACACACAAAAAAGCAGTAGCTCTGAAAACCCAGGCACGCTGGAAAATTATTAGGTGCTAAGGTCTCTGTGGCATTTCCTCTTCCAGAAGTCAAACCACAAAACTCCCGGTAGCCAAATATCTTAAAAATTATCTGGTGTGCTCTAAAATCTAATCCAACTCTGTTTAAATACAATCCTGACAAGAGATAGAAAGCCAAGCAAAATGGCATCTAAATGCCCCTTCCGGCTCTATCTTTCCTTAATTCTTCTATTCAGAAGTTGAACAAGAAATCCAACTGCATTCTTTATTATTAATTTTGTTATATTATTTGTAAAACACTGACTAAATGTGATATACAACCAATGTCAACCCAAAGATACAATTTACTTATCTTTATTTTTAAATATCACTTTAAGTATCTTCCAGCTTCCACACTAGATAAATACAAATCTCAGAACTAGAATCAAATACACAGTCATTAAAGACCAAAAACCACAGATGTCACAGGCTCCATGTGGTCAATGCCTTTAAGCATATAGTCTGCTACAATCTGTACTAACTGACACTTCCAGGTGGTATATAAAAGAAGCCCCAGAGAGGCTGCATTGCTTCAATCTAGCCGCAGGGTAACATATATCGCAGAAATTGAGTTTTATTCCTAAAGTATTTCCCCTGCTAGATGATCTAGGTGATTCTTAATTGCCTTCTTTATTCTCCTTAAATTTATCTTGGGGGAAAGTGAGTATACAATTTCTGTTATTTTGTGAGACTGTAATATTTATGTGGATGTTGATGTTGGATGAATCGCTGCCCCTACTGCAAATCACAGTAGCAGGATTGTATTGGGGTGTCTTAAGGAAATTACAAGTGCTAGAACAAGGCCTATTATAAGCCAGTGATGCAAGTCTGCATTCTTGTAAAATAAATTGATGAGTCAATTCAACATTGCCAGAACAAGGATTTTCTAGAAGCATTTTTGGAATATTTTCTTGCTCTATCTGCTTAAGTGCAAAAGAGAACGAACAGCTGGCTGTGATATTTGCTCTCCCATAGGGAAGAATGGTATATCAGATCTCTTGCACCTATGTCTTTCTGGGCCACGTATCTCTTCAATATGGGTTCAATCCTATACCAAGCTCTGAGATTAGTTCTGCTCCTAGGCAGGAGAAACATAGGGAGCCTTAGGTCAGCCAGTAGCTTACCTACTCAAAATCAAACCACCATGCTGATATCCCCAGGCTGCCCTGTACTCTGGTTCCCATCTTGATTTTTGTGTATCAGATTCTAATGTGTGGCCTAGTTCCTATAACTAGATCTTGGTCTACTGCCACAATAACTAAGTACTTGCCTTGGTTTCTAGATTATTCTTCCAGGTCTAGGATTATGCCTGATCATTAAGACCAGGCAGAACATTGGATCTATCCCCAAATCACAACTCCTATTGCTGTCTTACTGATGCCTGCTGAAGTTCCACATGACAACAATTTGCAACAATATCCCATCTTTTCGTCTTGTATCCTATATTCTTGTCCTGCCCGTTTAGTATTGGTCAAATATGAGTTTCAGTCATCCTTTGTCTGACCCATTCTAAGCTTGTTAAAATGAGTAACCCCGAATAAGCAGCCAAAATATAAGCACCCCATGGAAATATTAAGCATAGCCATATATTAACACACTTCAGAGATTAAATGGGATACCTCTGAAATTGTCTGTTACTTATTGTGGTGGTTTGGAGCTATGTACTCCAGAAAAACATGTTCTTAAACTTAATCCATTCCTGTGGATGTGAACTCTTATAAATACGACCTTTTGATGAGGTTACTTCAGTTAAGCTGTAGCCTGGCTGAATCAGGATAGGTCTTAATCCTATTACTGAAGGCCTTATAGCACAGGTTCTTAACCAGGAGTCCACAGAAAGATTTCAGGGGGGTCCATGAGCTTGAATTGAAAAAAATCAACTCAGATGTCCAACACGGTATGTGTGTTGCCTTGTCAAAAACTACACCACAGTTTAATGTTCTTATTCAAGATAAACAACAGTCTGCACATTGAAATGTCTTTAAAATTTTAACTTTAACTTTCCTATATTTGTGATGTATTGAATTATTATTTAATGTGTTAAGAAAGAAGCACACGTATAGTATTATATCATATGTTTTTATTTTAGTAAATGTATTTCAATATATGTAACTGATTTCCTTTGTAATTTTATTTTATGCATTTAAAAACATTATTTTTGTGGGGACGTGTTGGTACAGGTGTGAAATATTTATTAAATAATACACAGTATAGTGTGGGTTTAGTATGATTTTTATTTTAATGTAGCATGTTCTGACTGCAGTGGATAACTGCCTGCAAAAAGGTTGGTAAGGATGGCAGAGATGGTTTTATGATGCCATGGAAAAACTCTAATTTCTAAATGTTTGCCACAAATGACCATTTGAATAGATGTTGAACTGTGTTGGGTTATCAGATATTGAAATCATGGGAAAGCTGTAAAACTTAATTTTGAATAATCCTAGAATTTAATTTAAAGACATGCCGATGTTGAGTGTCAAAAAACTACCTGCCGCTACATTCTGAGAAGGGATCTATGGTTTTCACCTGACTGGCAAAGGGGTCCATGGAACAAAAAAAGCTAAGAACCTCTGTCTTACAGGGAAGGTCACACAGTCAGAGAAAGCCAGAGGGAGCAGCCAGAAGCTGAATATCAATGGCACCAAGAAGACTGGAGAGGCTGCCATATACATTGCCATGTGACAGAAAAGCCATGCACTAAGCATCACAGGCAGCCAGCCCCAGAATACCACAGTCTTCTTTGAGAAAGCATCACTTTGATGATGCCTTGATTTTGGACTTCTCCTAGCCTCAAAACCATAAGTCAATAAATTTCCATTGTTTAAGCCAACCCATTACATGCTATTTGCTTCAGCAGCCAGGCAACTAAAACACTTAGATGTTATATATATTAAAGGTTTGGGATTTCTTTTCCCCCCTAGATGATCTAAGGGCTTCTTAATTGCCTTCTTTTTTCTTCTTTTTTCAAGCAATGGGAATAGGATCAAACCTGTGTTTTGTCTGTTTATTAGGATTCTTCATTTCAAAAATTGCTTCAAGTTTAAATCTTCATGGGATGTCTCTGATTTTATAAAAGATTTCACAGTGAAGCTTTTTTTTATTATTATTATAGCTCTCAGATCCATCAAATGAAGGAGCACTTGCCTAATTAAGAAACCCTCTTTAAGATCACAAACCCTCATGTCAAGAAAAAAGAGAAAAAAGGATGATCTTCAACAATTTTTTGATACCTTGTTCTTGGTGTTTGATGCTTTCCTATAAAGTAAAGCCACAAGCATCTAGAATTTGTATTAAGAATGATATATTCTAAGAGTAATTTTCAAACACTAGATATAAGATTTAGATTTAGAGAGTTCATTGATAGTCAGGAAACCTGACAGTAACTGGAGTAACCAACTTACTAGTCAACAGACCTTGTGCAGGTCACTCAACCTCTTTGAACCATGGTTTATTTTCCTATAAAAAAGGAGATAATGAGCCCTGTCTCAATTACCACAAAAACTGCTAGGAGGGTAAAAAATAATAGAGTGTGAAAGTACTTTGAGGTTATAAAGCTCTATTCAAATATAAGGAATTTGTTTTACTAAAGGGCAGGGATTGCTGAACATTTATAAAGGGGAATTTTTGTCCCTCTATATTCATTAACTGAAGAAAAACTATGAGGTAGTACTTTGGACACCCAAAATACATTGCAGAGAAAGCAGACCTGAGAAGCCTGTAGTCGTTTGATATACTTTGGTAGTGAAAACGGTATCAGCTTTAGCCCAGGAAAGCCTCAGCTTGAGTCTAGGAATTTTTTTTTTTTTTTACCGGGAGGTCCCAGGGATCGAACCCGGGTCCCTCCATATGGGATATGGATGCCACTAAACTATGCCACTTACCATTTCATTTTAGGCTAATGCAACTCTTTGAGTCTTTGCTTCCTCATCTGTAAAATGTAGATAATATTTACCTCATAAGTTATTTATTTCATTAATTGAATAATGAATAATAATGAATGCAAAGGACTTAGCACAGCATCAACACAATGTATAGTGCATGGGAAGCACTCAATAAATGTCAGTTATCATTATGATTGATAATATTAATATTATTCTTATTACTGAAAACCGAGACATTTTTCAGGATACTATGAGTGCTCTCACACTTCCCCAAACCACAATTGCACTATATCCTAACACCCACAACCTTCACAGGGAAGCTTTGCAGAATAAACAAATGCAAAACCTAGAAAGTGATCACGGAAGGGAAGCTGGTTCAAAAGGAAAAGAAGCACGCAGTTTTCATCTTTCCTGAAAGAGAAGCTGAAGTCTAAGTTTATAGCGTCAGCCCAAATTGATGACACAACACAGCTTAGAATGCTACATTAGTGGGCCGGTTGGTCAGGCATAGACAACAGCTGAATCTGATCAGATGGCCGCAGGTCAGCTTTTCAGATTTCAGATTCAAACTGGGTTTAAATAAGGGAAACCAGCAGAATTTAAGCCAGGAGTTGAGGAAAAGGAAAACAGATGGAGTGGTTCACACAGAAGCATAGCTGGGGTTGGACATAAAAGGTGCCTGTCTGACAGCCCGCTCTCTGTTTTAGATTTAAGCATTAGTGTGAATATGAGTGATTAAGGACTAGCAAATATATGCATTATCAGTGAATGAGGCAGTGCTTTCCAGATGCTGGTGACTACAGAAGAGGTTCTTGATCCCTAGGGAGTCCAAAGAGTTTTAAAAGCCCCCTTACCTATTTTTACACCTGTATATGGGGCTGACGAATTAACATGGAGATACCTTGATAGTGCGTTAATCAGGCATAGCAGTAGGATCTGGCCTAAGATTCTATACTTGCTGCCTTTTGGTATTGTTATATGATACATATGCTAACTGTGCCCATCAAACTTTTTATAGATATTTTCTGTTTATGTTAGGGTTGGCTAGGGGAGAGGATGTGGTGGCAAAGAAAAGAGAGGCCTTGATAAATATAACACATTGTAGTTTTGATACATACTATTCTTAATGCTTTACACATGATTATCTTATTTAATCTTCACAACCTCCCTATGAGGTAGGTATTATTATTATTATCCTTATTTTCCAGAAGCAAACTGAGGCACAGTGAGGCTAAGTTACTAGTAAGTAGTGAATCTAGGATTCAAACCTAAGCAGCCTATCTCCAATTTTCCTAGCGCCGATATTGAGCATCTAGTAGTGGTCAATAAGTATTTGCCCAATCAACGAATAAATAAATGTTGGATGTTAGAAAAAGTTGTAATTGTATTGTATACCCTTATCCTCTTAGATTACAAGTATACTGGCTATGAAGAAATTTTTTATGCATTTCTTGTAACTACTACTTTCTCCCACACAGTCCCTACATACAGATACATGGTAATGGTGATGGAAATAGAATTAGATTCCATGCCCAATAGACATTTCAAACCCGCCATGTCCTCAACAGCACTCTTCTTTGTATCCCCCAAACCAGCTCTACCTTTAGCCCTTCTGACCTCAATTAATCCTGTTTGCTTTATCTTCAAAACGTTTCCAGAATCTAACCACTTCTCATTACTTCCACTGCCACCACCTTGGTCCAAGTCACTGCCAATGATCACCTGGATTACTGCAATAACTGGTCTCCCTGCTTCTGCCTTGGCCTCTTTTAAGCAGCCAGGGTTATCCCATTAATAATCTAAGTCATATCATGTCATTCCCCTGCTCACTTCAAGGGCTCCCATCTCACTCAGAGTAAAAGACAAAGTCCTTACAATGGCCTACAAGGCCCTCAGCAATCTGCCTCCAACCCCCACCCCCCATTATCTCTCTGACCACATCTCCTTAATCTCTACTTCTTCCTTTCATACTCCACTCTAGCTACACTGGCCTCTCTGCTGCTTCTCTTCACAAGGAATGCTCCCACATAAAGACTGACTTTTCTATGTATGAAATATTTTGCTTGTATGTCATCTCAGTGAAGTATAGCTGCACCACCATACTTAAAATCACAACTGACCCCTGCACTCCAGGTCCCCTTACCCTGTGTCGCAGTTTGGTTTTGTTTATGAATTCCAAAAACAGATATTGGATTATGTTTGCAAACTGGTCTGTTCCTCTGGGCATATTATATTGTATTGGATTCAGAGGTTTCACTTTTACTTGATTAAATAATGATTAAGGCTTTGATTGGGCCACATCAGTAGAACATTAAGTCCGCGCTCCCTTAGTGGGCAGGGACTCACAGAGAAAACTACACAGCAGAGGAAAGAGTTTGCAGTTTTTTAATGCTGGAGCTCCGGGAAGTAAATACACTGAGAAGCAGATACGTGAAGAAAGAGAGATGGCTCCGTTAGGCACAGCAGAGGCCCAGGGAAGAGAGCCAAGCCATTCGCCTGATAGTTTACAACTGACCTTGTGGAGAGAACAGAGCAGCTGAATCTGGAAAGTAATGAGCCCCAGGAGAGAGACGAGCCTTTTGCCAGCCTACAACTGAGATAGGAAGAAGCTGGGACCACAGAGCCTTGAGAGGAAGGAGGAATGCTGAACCTTTGCAGAGATTGCCCACCATCTTGCATCAACACGTGGCAACAGACTTTGGACGACAAAGTATTTCTTATCGTACCTTGAGGTGGACTCTTTATGGCCAGGTAACTGTAAGCTTCTACTCCAAATACCCTTTATAAAAGCCAGCAGAGTTCTGGTACTTTGCATCGACATCCCTTGGGCTGACTAATACATGTGGATTTATATATTTTAACCAAAATAAAATTATACCAATTACCACCTGCTTTTCTTACATCAACAATCTTCACATTTCTATTTCAGTACGATTTCATCTCTTCCAATACCTATGCCACACTGAGATTTCTTCCTATTGAACTAAAACCATCATTTACACCTAGTTTATCAAAACCAGTATACAATCCAGAACAATGCAGTGAAAGATCACTTTTAAAGAAATATCAACCCACAGGTCTCTTATTTTAAAAATATTTCCAACATAAAGCATTCCTGTATTTAAAAATATTTTATTGCTGTATTTACCTGAATGTGATTTAAAATCTTTTAAGTATAAATTTATCAGTGATTTGTTGAATAAAATTGTAGAATAGATATTTAAAAGTACAAGATCTTCAAATATAAAAATTAGAGAAAATTTGTTTAATTATAAAAAAAAAGGTTTAGATCATTGTGACTGTTCAAAAAATTACCACAGGACAGCTCACTTTTGCAGGGTTTTTATTAGCATGATCATTACTCATCTGAAACCAATTTTTTAAATCTCGCCTTTTCTGTTTTCACTAAATAATAAATTGTCCTTATTCTATGGCACTTTATTAAGCTTTTTCTGTCAAAAAAGTGAAACATTTCTGTTACCTTAGTGATAATAAAGCGTTAGGTGATAAAATTACAAAGACCCTAAAATTAATGGAAAATATAAATTGCTTCTATTCAATAGATCTTTTTCTTCAATATTCTTTAAATTTCAATATATTTTGGCTTTAAAAACAATTAATGATAGCCCTACCATGCTGATTTTCTGAATGAATTCTCATTCTAAAGATAAAGTGCAAGTACACTACTTTTATAAAATTAATGAATCAATCCTTCTCTACAGGCTCTAATCTGTTGTTGTGTGTTGGAGATTTGAGGATTGTTTTTGCCTGCTGGGCTGCTAAAGGCAATATACCAGCAATGGGTCAGCTTTTAAAATAGGAATTTATTAGCTTACAAGCTTACGGTTCTGAGGCCATGAAAATGTCCAAATAGAGGCATCATCAGGTGATGCTTTCTCCCCAAAGACCAGTTGCCAGCGATCCTGGACTCCTCTGCCACATGGCAAAGCACATGGTGGAGTCTGCTGGTCTCTTCCTTCTATTCTGGGTTTCATCACTTTCAGCTTCTGGCTTCAGTGGCTTTCTTGCTATCTTTCCATATTTATCCCATTTATAAAGGACTCCAGTAAAAGAATTAAGACCCACCTTGGGCCATGCCTTAATTGAAGTAACCTGATCAAAAGGCCCTTATCTGAAGTAACCTAATGAAAAGGTACCACCCACAAGAGGTTCACACCTACAAGAATGGATCAGCTTTAAGAACATGATTTTCTGAGGTATATACAGTCTCAAACTACCACAGGTATTATATGAAGAAAACTGAAGACTCTCAAGTTATACTCTGTATAATCTTAAAGAGAATGCTGGAAATATGGTTTTGTTATCATTAGACAGCTATCCTGAAGATAAAACTAACATGTGGTCAATTTAAAGTATTATGTATGAGAAAAGAGTATGGCTGTTTCTTTAAAAACTAAAATTGCAACTATTATACAACCCAAGAATTGCACTCCTGAGCACTTATCCCAAAGAAATGAAAGCTTATGTTCATAAAAAGAAATCTGCATTCCCTGGGATGGCCATTTCCCATCGTTGTCTCCTCACCAGGTGACTTGGATGAGTCCATTGAGCTGTAGGGTAGGAGTTACAGCTCCACCTAGATTTCATGCACACCTGGCACATAGGTAGGTGGGAGGCTCCAGTCTCTGGAAGTATACCTAAGAAACTCCAGCATCACATATTTGGTGGGCCACACTGTGGGAGATGTTTGTGTGGGATGTGGTGGGAGGTGTGGGAGGTGGGCAACATGGGAATCCCAGTGGGTTCCGTGTAATATTTTAGGTAATCTAAGCACCTCTTAAAATATATGTATATATATATATATAAATAACATTTTTGTAAGCAAATACACATATATGCATATATATTTATATATCATTTTACAAATGTTTGTATGTATTGTGAGAATTTTGATTTTTACCCATAATAAAAAAAAAGAAAAAAAAAAGAAAAAAATTAAAAAAAATAAAAATAAAAAAATATAAAGCAAAAAAAAAAAAAAAAGAAATCTGTATAAATGTTCATAGCTTTATTTTCATAATAGCCCTAAACTGGAAACAACCCAAATGTGGGTGACTGGATAAACAAAGTTTGATACATCCACATCATGGAATACCACTCAGTAATAAAAAGGAACAAACTATTGATACACCAAACAACTTGGATGAATCTGCAGAGTACTATGATGAGTACAAAAAGCCAATTCTAAAACGTTACCTGCTGTATGCTTCCATTTATATGATGTTCTAGAAATAACAAAAATATAGAGATGGAAAACAGATTAGTGGTTTGCAGAATTTAGGGTTTGGGGGGCAGGAGGGATATGAGTGTCGTTATACAGAAGAGATAATCCATATAATAATGGAACTGTTATGTATCTTGACTGTGGTGGTGGATACAAGAACCCACACATGTGATATAATTGAGTAGAACTAAATACACACACCTATGCATACACACAAACACACAAATGCATGCAACTGAAACTGGGGAAATCTGAGTAGCATTTGGGATGGTTAATTTCATGTGTCAGCTTGTGGTGAGGTTATAGTTTCTAGTTGTTTGGTCAAGCAAGCATTGGCCTGATTGTTATTATGAGGATATTTCATGGACTTAAATCGTAAATTGATTGCATCAATGGCTGATTACATTTACAATCAACTGAAGAGATTGCTTTCAGCAATGACAGAAGTCTCATCCAACCAGTTGGAGGCCTTAAAAGGAAAGCTGATGATTTCAGCACTCAGAAAAAAGAATTTCTATGTAGGCTTCAGTCAGCCAGCTTCTCCTGGGCAATTCTTCAAAATCTTCATTGGAGTTCCCGACCTGTGGCCTGCCTTATGGAATTCAGACTTGCCAATCCCCACAGTCATGTAAGCCACTTCAGTTCTATTTCTCTGGAGAATCCTGAGCAATACAACATCACTGGATTATCTCATGTCAATATCCTGATTGAGATATGTACTATAATTTTGTGAGATGTTACTATTGCAAGAAACTGAGTAAGGGTACATGTGATCTCTCTGTATTATTTCTTACAACTGAAAGTGAATGTCTAATTATCCCAAAATAAAACAATTTTTAAAAAGCACATTGAAAACAATGGGTTTTTGCCCTTTTTTAAAAAAAAAAAAACTTTTATTTTGAAATAATTTCAAACTTACAGGACAGTTGCAAAAATAATTTAAAAAAAAACAAAACATACAGAGAACTCTAATATCTCCCTCCCAAGATAACCAGATCCACCAATTTTAACATTTTACCACATTTGTTCTATCATTCTATCTATCTATCTATCTATCTATCTATCTATCTATCTATCTATCTATTTATCTACCTACCTACCTACCTACCTACCTACCTACCTATTTTCTAAATATTTGAGAGTAGGTTGTATGCATCAAACTCCTTGAACACATAATTCTTCCATATACATTTCCTAAGAACAAGTATATTCACTTATGTAACCACCTTGAGTGTAAACCTATTGTAAGTAAGACCTTTTGATTAGGTTACTTCAGTTAAGGGCCTTTTGATTAAGTTACTTCAGTGAATCCTTTTACTGGAGTCCTTTATAAGAGAATGAAACTCAGACAACGAAAAGAGAAAACCAAGGAAGCCAGAAGCTAAAAGCAACAAAACCAGGAAAAGAAGGGAGAAATCAGCAGACACTGCCATGTGCCTTGCCATGTGACAGAGGAGTCCAGGATCATTAGGGAAAAAATATCACCTGATGATGCCTTGATTTGGACATTTTCATGGCCTCAGAACTGTAAGGTTGTGAGATAATAAATTCCCATTGTAAAAGCCAAACCATTTCTGGTATATTGCTTCCAGCAGCTTAGCAGGCTAAAACACATCTTTAGTATAATTATCAAGTTCAATAACTTTAACATTGATATAAAATTTACTATCTATATTTGAAGTTATTCATAAGACCCAATAATGTCTTTTGGACATTTTCCCCTCCATTATTAGATTCAGTCCAGGTTCATGTATTGCATTTATTTGTTATTGTCTCTTTCGTTGCTCTTTTTTTAAATTGTAGAAACATATAAACAACATAAAATTTCCCATCTCAACCACTCCAAAGCATACAATTCAGTGGGATTAACCACTTAAAATGTTGCACTATCCTCACCACCATCCATTACGAGAACTTTCCCATTACTCCAAACAGAAACCCTACACCAATTACGCATTAACTCCTCCTCCCACATACCTCCCCTATGCCTGATAATCTGTACTCTACTTTCTGCCTCTATTATTTACATATTCTAACTATTTCATATAAGTGGAATCACACAATAGCTGTCCCTTTGTGTCTGACTTATTTTACTCAGTATGTTATCTTCAAGGTTCATCCAGGTAGTGGCATGTATCAAAACTTCATTCCTTTATAAGTTTGAGTAATATTCCATTATATGTATATACCACATTTTGTTTATCCATTCATCAGCTGATGGATATTTGGGTTGATTCCACCTTTTGGTTAATGTGAATAAAGCTGCTATGAACGTTGCTGTAAAAATATCTGTCAGAATCTCTGCTTTCAATTTGTGGGAATATATACCTAGAAATGGGATTGCCAGATCATGTGGTAATTCTATGTCTAATTTTTTAGGAACAGCCAAGCCGTTTTTCACAGTGCTTGCACCATTTTGCATCCCCACCAACAATGTGTGAAGGGTCCTATATCTCCGTATCCTCTCTATCACTTATTATTTTCTGTTTTTTAAAAATATATATCTCTATTAAGTGAGCTTGAGATGGTATCTCATTATGAAGCATTATTTATTTTCTCATGAGTTTGCTTTGAACAAGCTTTTTGGAGAGATTATAGTAGGCACAGTTACATTCTATATAAACAACTACATTCATTCCCTCAGCTTCAAAGAATATATGAAATGGAGAGAACATTTGTTAAAATGACAATAATAAAGAACTCAATTTTTATTTATTATCTTCTTTATAGCTATCAGGAAGGTCATGTAGCTATACATTCCTTGAAATACAATTATTCAGCTTACTCTTCATGTGGGCATTGCTTAGATAGTCAGAGCTGTAACCACTCAGGGCCTCTGGGCCAAGAAGAAATCTAAGTAGAGGTAAATAGTCCCAAGTAGTGTTGATTAATAGAGAAGTAAAACAAGCCCTCTCCTCTATATGATTCTGACAGAATGACAAAAGAATATTTTTGGAAAAGCAAAGGTCAGGGAGAGATGTCAGAATGTAGTTAAAGGATAATTGAGCAGAGTGCACTTCATTTGGGTGTTTCTATGAGGACAGGAGAAAACAGAAATTCTGGAAGAAATAAAAGCCAGAGAAAGACTTATGATGATTGAAGGAGAACTGAACCAAAGCCCTTCCCTGGGTATTTCTGCAAAGATGGAGGGATGAGCACCGAATTTTTTGAAAGTATGGGTCAGGAGAGTGGCCATGATGTAATTGGCTGAAGGACAACTAAGCTAAAGCCCTCTCCCTTGCTATTTTTGCAAAGGTGGAGCCATGAAAAGGGAATTTCTTGAAAGAAGTAAAGGTCATTGGGTATGTTCAGAACATGATTGAATGCAAAAAGTACTGAATAAGCTCCTCCTTTTGAGGTTTATCAGAGGATGGGGGACTGGGGACAGAACATTCTGGGAAAAGTAAAAGTGTGAGAATGGGTACAAACATGATTGGTTGAGGGGGATCTGAACCAAGCTCCCTCCCCTGTGGGGTTCTGTGCAGGTGTCTGTATATAGAGGGGAGAAGGGGAGGATTGGGATAAACTTTTTAGAAGAATTAAAGGTCATTGGGGTGGGCTCATAACATTATTCAATGAAGAACTGAATAAACCTCTCTTAGGGGTTTCTGTGAGGGAGGGGGCATTGAGGAAAGAACATTCTGGGGAAAGTAAATGTCTGGGATTCTGGGGAAAGTAAAGATCTGGGAGAAGGCCTTAAGATGACTGATGACTGTTTGAATGAAAACTGAACTAAGGTTCCCGCTTGGGGTGTTTCTGATGTAGTGAGGGTATGAAGGCAGAACTTTCCAGAAGAATGAAAGTCAGGAGTTGGGGTCAAAATGTGATTAATTGAAGCAGAACTGAACTAAGTTCCCTCCCTTGGGGGTGTATGGAGGGGGAGGATAGAACACTCTAGAAAAAGTAAAATTCAGGAGATATGATCAGAATGTGATTGGTTGATGGAGAAATGAATTAAGTTTCCTCCCCTATGAGCTTCAATAAGGACAAATTTGTGGGGGGGGGGGGCGGGGGGTGGTAAGAACAGAACTTTCTGAAGAAGTAAAGATCTGAGAGCAGGTCCAAACATGATTAGTTGAAGGAAACTTGAACTAAGTTCTCATATCTGTTGGTTTCTGTGAATGTATGTGTGGGGTGGGAATGGAGGGTTGAGCAGAGGAAGGACAGAACTTTCTGGAAGAAGTAAAGATTGGGAGAAGGTTTACAGCATTATTGTATGAGGATAAGCGGAATAAGCCCACTCCAAAGTAAGCTTCTGTAGGGAGTGTGAAAGAGGAGAGACAATTCTGAGAAAAAGAAATGTATGAAAGTCAATCTGAATATTATTAGTTGAAGGAGAACTGAACTATATTCTCTCCCTAGAATTTGTCTGCTATAGTGAGGGTGTAAGGACAGAACACTCTGGAAGAAGTAAAGGTCAGGGGGTTGGGTCAGTATGTGATTAGTTAAAGGAAAACTGGACTAACTTCCTTTCCCTGGAGTTTCTGTGAATATGTGTGTTGGGGGTGGCATGGGAGTGGAAAGGTAGGGTTAGGACAGAATTTTCTGGAAGAAGGAAAGGTTGGGGAGGGGGGAAGGAGGGAAGTTGAAAACATTATGGGATGAGGAGAACTGAATAAATTCCCTAATCCGTGGGCTTCTCTGAGAGGTTGGAGAATGAGGAAAGAACAGTTTGGGAAAAGTAAAGGATTGGGAGTGGTTCTGACAATGATTGGTTGAAGCAGAACTGAACTAGGTTTCCTCCCCTGAGTGTTTCTGGTATAGTGAAGGTATAAGAACAGAACTTTTCCAAAGAAGTAAAGGTCAGGAGGTGTGGCCAGAATGTTATTTGCTGAAGGAGAACTGAATTAACATCCTAACACTGGGGTTTCTACTAGGGTCTGTGTGTGGGGTGGGGTAAAGACAGAACTTTCTGGAAAAAAAATTTAGACAGACTCATAGCAATATTAAATGTGGGAGAAATTAATAAATACACTATCCTGGAGATTTCTATGATGGGGGCGGGGAATGAAGACAGAACATTCTGGGAAAAATAATAGTCCCAACCTGATTGTTTGAAGGACATCTGAACCAATTTCCCTCCCCTGTGGTTTGTGATATAGTTTGGGTATAAGGACAGAACCTTCAGGAAGAAGGAAGAGTCAGGGGTGGCTCAGAACATGATTTGATGAGGAATAAAAGCTATCTCAGCTGGGGATTTCTGTGAGAGTAAGGAGATGAGGACAGAATCCCTGGGCAAAGTAAAGGTCTGGGAGCAGATCCAAACTTGATAGGTTGAAGGAAAATGAATTAAGCTCCCTCCCCTGAGTGCATCTGCTTTAGTAAGGGTAGGAAGACAGAACTTTCTGGATGAAGTAAAGGTCAAGGGGTGAACACAGAACATGACTAGTTGAGGAAAAACTGAATAAGCCCTCCTCCCCTAGGGGTTTCTATGAAGGAGGAGGGGATAAGGATAGGGCATTCTGGGAAAAGTAAAGGTCTGGGAGATAATTCAGACATGATTGGTTGAAGGGGGACTTAACAAAGTTCCCTCCCTTGGATGATTCTGATATTGTGAGAGCATGAAGTCAGAACTTTCTAGAAGAAATAAAGGTCAGGAGGTGGTGTCAGAATGTGTTTGGATGAAGGAGAACTGAACTAAGTCCCTTCCCCTCAGTGTTTCCATTAGAGTGTCTGTGTGTTGTGGGGGGGGGGGGTGTGTGAATAAGGACAAGCCTTTTAGTAAGAAATAAAGTCGTGGGTGGGCTGAGTATATGACTGGATGAGGAAAAACTGAATAAGTCATCTCTCCTGGAGGTTTCTATAAGGGTTGGGGATGGAAGCAAATCTTTCTGGAAAAAAGCAATGTTATTGAAGACAAAGCCAATCAGAGACTGATATTGCATGGAGATATATATATATAATTAGCTTCAGAGTTATAGAGTGGTGAGCCAACTCCTATTGTGTGGATTTTCTTTCTTTTTCAAAGTTTGCATTCTTCTTCTATTTCTGATTTTAAGCCATATCATGGAACCAGTTTCAATGGACTTTCTTGCTCTTCTTCAGTTTCTCTTTTCTATCTCTTTATATTTTTAAATATAGATTAGGTACATCAATCTCTATGATAAAGTATGTCAGGTTTGGGCATTTCTTAAGCCAGGATGGAAATGAGGAAATAGGATGGTAAAGGGGAAAATGAGATGGAACTAGAATTAGGACAAGACTTGAGTTTGGGTTTAGACAAAGAAAAAACTGTCAAAAAACAAAGTCCAGGAAAAAGCTTAGGTTCTAGATAAACACTAAAATTAATTCCAGTGCTATTTGATCTTAGACAATATAGTCATGGGGTCTGATCCATATAATTAAATGCATATCTGAAGGAGGACAAGGAAAACTGCCACCATTAAAATTAATTCCATTTCTTATGTCCTGTGGTAGCTGCGGCAATGAAGCTCTTTGGCGTGTTAGCAGTGCTCCTTTTGCTTTTCGTGCTGATTCGTGGTCATGCTGATTTGTTCGTAAGCTGTAGTGAAGAGTGGCTGAACATCAAAATTAAACGAAGGCCTCTTACCTTCACCCTCAGTCTTCTGAACTATTTCTGGGAGCTGGTTGTCCTGTAACGAGAGAGGAGTCGGAATTCTTCGAGTTCCATTATTTTGTATATTTTTGTGGCATCAAGATTTACAAACACACATTAGGTATTCTCTTTGAAAGTGCAATAATTTTCGAACTGAGAATTTAATTGTCAGAGGATACATCCCAATATCATGCTATATTCCAAGAAAACTTTCAATCACCTTTGTGAACAAAATGAAATGATGTCATCACTGTATGTCCAGGGAGCCAGTGACAGGGAAAAACACAATATCGACTCAAGTGCAAAACAGGAGTGTCTATCCAGGAAAGACATTTGGGAATACTTGTTCCCCTGTTGGACTACATACATTTTATCCCTCCCTCTTAAATTTTGGAATTACATTATAAATTCTGGACAAACTTGTTAATAAGCAAATTTATTAATCTGGACACTATGGCAGCCTGAGGATTACACTGCCTCTTAAGTTGGACAAGTGTTCTTTTTTAAATGAAGTAGCTTTGTTGCCCAAATTTATGAATGCTTTGTGTGCGTATGTGGGGGGGGGGTGAGCCTCTCCACATTTTAACTTTGCAGTGAAGTCCTTTTTAAAAATAAAAATTTGTATATTTAAAAAAAAATTTAATTCCAGTAATACTGGTTCCTTGAAGAATTAGACAGTGTTCCAAACCACATAAATAAATGCTTATCTGAGGGAGGAGGGCAGAAACTGACACCACCAAAATCAATTCTAGTAATACTGGACTCTGGACAAACTAATTTTGGGGTCTAATCCAAAAAAGTGAACACACCTCTGAAGAAAATACCTACCCCCAAAATTATATCCAACAATATTTGTTTCACAACTAGTTATATGTGTTGTCTAATCCATATGTGAAGGCTTATCTGAAGCAAGAGGGAGATAAATGGCTCAATCAAAATAAATTTCAGTGATATCAGATTCTGCACAAGTTAGACCTGGGATCTGACCCATATAAGGAATGCTTATCTGAAGAAGGGAAAACTGCTACACCAAATTAATTCCATGGATATTGGGTTACAAATGAGTTAGTCGTGGGGTCTAGGTCATATAAGTAATGGCATCTCAGAACGAAGAAGGGAAATATCACCCCAACGTTAAATCCAACAATGTTTGTTTCTAGACTACATATTTGTATTATATTATCTGATCCATATAAGTAAATGCATCTCAGAAGGCATATAGGGAAAATCATGTTTATTGAACATGACTATATGGACGTGACTAGTACTGTTTTTTCCCAAAAGTGCAATTTTAATGAAGAAAATGCATAAGAATGTGAGTCTCATAGTGTGAGGAAAATACTAGGGTGGGATAGAGGATAGTGATAAGTTATAACAGACGTTAATTTGTACAAGTCTTGTCTCAGAGAGGGCAGGAAACTCCAAAATAGTGGCCAATGGACCAGTTATTCTGGGTAAAAATGGGAAAGAAACTGGGCAGCTAAGAGGGCAGGAAACTCCAAATACAGTGGGTAGCAAACAAGAGATCTGTCAGTGGATAGGAAACTTCTACTACAATACAGACCAAATCCACTATCTTATTGGAAAGGAAAGTGGGCAACTGTACAGCCATAAAATCTGGATAGTGAGCAAGTAGCAAGAAATTTCGTGGTAGAAAGTAACGAGGGCAGCTGGGAGAGGGCAGGGAATTCCAGGTGGTTAGAATCATTAATCAGCTTTTCAAGTGAATAGAAATATGTCCATTCAATAGTTTTCTAGAAATGACATTGCTATACATATCTTGACAGTAAACATTATTATTTCAGAGGGGCTTTATTAAGACCAGAGTGAAAATCTGGCCCTGGAATGTATCTGAAAGTGAATTCTGTTTTAACACATTTCTCAGTTAAGCCTTTCATTATAGAGTAAGTAAATGCTTTTCTAGCTCTTTAGAGAACAGTCTCTGGAGGTGTCTACATACCTATCCTAGAAAAAAAAATTTCAGGAAGTGCAGCTTTGTGGAATAGCAGTGACTGTATAATTAGCTAAATTTTCTATTTTAAAGTATTTCTTAAAGTGCTACTTTATTTTCACCTTCTTCTTCTTAGAGCATTTTTCATCCACGGTTAACTCTTTGTGAAGAGCATTTGAGCTTTATCTTCTAATTCCAAAAAGTGTGCTACTCAAAGTCAATTTGTTAAAGACTCAGAGATACAGAGCTTGAAGAAAATTGAGATATCACTCTCATCCTCTGAGGGAACATGCTGAAAGTTTTAAGTGATTTGCTTAAAGATGTAGTAAAGCAAATTAGCAGAGCTGGGACTTTATTGTAAGGATCTTTACATAGATAGTCAGCAGTGGCCTTTATATAGATAGATGCGGCAAGGACCAGTGACACCAGCGATGTATGAAAGAAGTTTGTTAGTACTCACAGATTCTAGAACAGAGAGGAGTAGCCTGCCTTACAGGTTCACACCAGGAAACACATCAGGAGCCAAGGCTCAATCAGGCAAAAGGTTACAGTAGCCCTGAGGTCCGTACCTTTATAATGTTATATGGGTGGAGCTATAGCAGTTGATTAAGCAAGAGTCGGGACTAGGGAGTTTATATTTGAGTTTCACAGGGGCCACGAACCCAGGTGGGACACAGGAAGAAGACAAACAAGCTGTATATCTTGCATAAGCAGGTGTCGGGGTGGTCATTGAGGGACCTAAGAATAGGGTCTGAGATACTAAGACAGCATGACAACTTAAAAGCTCCTATATTAGTATTATGGTGTTCTTGTTGTTGTTGTTGTTTTGAGGTACTGGGGACCAGGGATTGAACCTGGGACGTCCCATGTGGGAAGCAGGCACTCAACCGCTTGAGCCATATCTGCTCCCCAGGCCCTATATTATTTTAATTTACTACAGGGGCTAACCCAAATCTCCCTTCCAGGTCAATTCTCTTCCTATTATCCATATGGATTGAAGATTAAAGTACAACTGTAACATTGCAAACTTAAACTTTAGTAAGATATTAAGAATTTTCTGAATAGTGTTTTTGTTTTTGTTGGCTTTGGTATCCCTTAGGCATGGGTGACAGCTGGTAGTATAAGTACAACAATAATGTTGGAAGCTTCAACTAGCAAGATGTTAGAGATTTTCTTGACAGAGCTGGCTTTGGTGTCCTGTAGGCACTGGTGTTAACTGGCAGTATTTGGCTAAGTCTTTGTGCATGTTGTTTCCTTAAACTGTTCTCTGTTGCTTACTTTGTTGAAGCATATTTTGGGATAAAAAAAATATAATGTCTGGGATTTACTTCAAAATAATCCAGTGGGAAGGGGAATTGGATATGTGTGTATAGATAAAACACATATTTTATATGTGCTGATAATTACTGAAGCCAAATGAAGAACACATGGAGGTTCATTATTCTACTATATCTACTTCTATTTATAACTGAAATTTTCCATTATCAAAAGTTAAAAAATAAAATTATTATTTACATTATAAAAGACAAGCCTGATGGGCAATAGGAGCTAGCTATCTTCCACATTGCCTTTCTTCTATACTAATATATATGAACATAATTGAGCTTATTTTTGGTGATCTAATTTTATATAAGTTTGAGAAATAATCATAAAATATAAAAGACACCTTTCTGATCTGGGCTAAAATGCAAGAGAATTGCAGATTTTATGTGAAATTGCCAATTTCCATCAGGGGTTGCTATATCTCTGAAATAATTACTGCAAAATTTACTGTTACTTTTATTCACAACTTTGATTACCAGGGAGGAAATCACATTTATAAAAGAAATAATGGAAGTTATGGGACTTGTAGTGGACAAAGGCAGGGGAACGTTTTTTATGATTTTTTTGCTTCTGAATCCTGAATAATCCCCAGATTGTCGTTTATTTTCTAAGCAACTGGGCCATTTTGGCCCTGCCCTCTATGTCCCTGCTGTAAAATTATGTATATTTGGGTTAGGTGTTAATGCCTCATGGTTGTAAAATAAAAAGATAATGAATGTGAAATAATATATATAGTTCCCTTTTTTAAGCATGTTATTGTAAAATATAACAGATATAGAAAACAGCATAAAACAAATGTATAGCTTAAGCAATTATTATGAGGCAAACACACTTGTAACCACTACTTAGGTTTAAAAAGTAGAATTTTGCAAGCCACCCCAGACAGCAAACTTAATCACAACACCCTTCCATCTCCTCAAAAGTAATTTCTATCCAGACCTTTATACAGTTCTTTATTTTCTTTATAATTTTACCATGAAAATGTGCATTTTTTGCACAATAGTTTAATTATGTCTCACTGCAAAATGTCTTGTCTCTTTTAATCTACAGGTCCACTTACATCATTTTTTTCCTTACAATTTATTTGTTGAAGAAACTGTGTCTTTTGTTCTCTAGAGTTTTCCACTATCTTGATTTTGCTCTGCCCTGTATTTCCTGTAACTTGATTTTACAGGCTTGCTCAGACTTTAGTTGATTTTTTTTTCCTTTTGGCTTCATAGGTGGTGATGTGGTCCTCTCTCTGGACATATGAGATGTGTGATAGCGTCTCTTTTAATGATCAATGCCATCAGTCTTTCCACACATTTTAGTTGTCAGGAACTCATTTTCCAAATTAAGAATGGACTCATGAGAAGAATATATTGAGTTCTCGTATGTTGATAAATATGTCTGTGGCCTTTTCAGTTGAAAGTCAGGCTATATAGAAAATCTTTGGCTCACATTTTCTTTCCTTGACTGTACTAAATATGCTACTCCTTCTTTTGACATTCTTTGCTGTCAAAGTCTGAAGATAATCTGATTTCCTCTCCTTTATGAATGATTTTGATCCTTTTGAGTGATTTTGATCCTTTTGACTGAAAGTCTTTTTTTTCTTTGAAGTCCAGTAATTTTACTAGAATATGTCTCTATGCTGGCTGATCTGGGTCCATTTCCTCAGGTATATGGTTGTACTCTTTAATATGCAGTTTTAAATCCTATTTCAGAGACATTTTCATATAATATACTTCTTAGAAATTGTTTTGTTTCCTTCCTATGAGTCCTTCTTTTGTGATTCAGAACCTGCAGAAAGTAAAAAACATTTCAAACAGCTGCTGGGGGCATCATCATAAGGATAAATAAATAATTGCCAAGCAGTATTGAAAGCCCAATTGAGATTAAATGGCATAAATTTGTAGTGGGTCCAATTGGCACAGTTCTCCAACTTTCTGTAGCAGAACTCAGCACAAGCAAACAAAACAGATGTTTGGGTTTATCCAGTACTGTATATTTTCAGGGCAGGTCAAGGGAATGAAGGATTATAGTTGCTAGTTGAAATGTAGTTGAAATAATTATTAGAATGTTAACAGAGATTGTGGGAAGATGTAGGAGTAGGATGCTCCAAGAATCAGTCCCTCCACCAGAACAACTATCAAACAAGCATGAACTGTATAAATCAATTGTTTTGAAACTTGAGAGACTAGTAGAATACTGGGCAGCACCAAGGAAAGAGTGGGAGGAAGAGGCTGGTAAATTGTGATCAATATCTGAGAATTTTACTCTCTATGCAGCAGTTACTATCGTCCATCCCCAGCCTCACAGAAGGCAGCAGTAAAATACTCAACCCTGGCTCCTGGGGCAACTTGCTGGTGGCAGGGTGGGATATAAAGACCTAGTTCTCCAAGATCCAGGAGTGTACAGTCCAAACCCTGATCACTACTTTTGACTAGCTAATTCAGATTGCTGGGGGCTTAGCTCTGAGGGTAGCAATTTTTCCATCCCACCTCAGACAAAAGCCACAGAAAAGACTTAAACGCAGCACACTTCCTCAAAACTGAAAACAGTTAAAGGTTTACTGAGCAAGTGCCTAATCAAGAATATACAACCTCAAAGTGCCATAGGAGAGGATCCAAGCACCCTTGCTGGTCCCTCCCCAAGCCCCTCATACAGCTACTTTTGTGGATCACTGGCCTTGTCCCAGCTTGGAAAGAAAGATCTGGGAAACTCTGCTCTGGCTCCACTCCCCTCCCAGAGTTTGCCCTCCAGGCAAAAGCAGCTTGAAGCAACAAAAGAAGAATAAGAAACAATTGAGTTGGGCAGCCTGGGATAAAGGCTCATTTGCATTAAATCCTGTGGAGCAACATTTGGGAGAGGGAGAAATACTGTTTCCTAGAGAGTAGAGGAGGCCTTCAAATTCGTGTAAACCAGGGGATCTCCTAAGGCCACTGGCAAGCAAAAAGCCAGGACAAGACACAGGCCCAGAAAAGATAGGAGAGACCCTGCACTTTGCATTTATATTGGGTTGACCTTGAAAGAAAGGCTGAACTCTGAAGAAGAGCACAAGCCAATGCGAAATCAATTTGCAAAGACTGTGGGTGTTTGCATTGGTTTGTTTTTGTTACCTCCTGGCTCTCAAGAATATCTCTGACATATCTCTAACAGAATACAAAGTCAAGAAACATACAATACAGGGACCAAATCCCAGAGTTAACATTTAAAAATTATAAAACGAACTTGAAAAAAATAAAAATAAATAAAAAATTAATAAAATTATAAACCATACAGCAAGCAACAAAAGATTAGGAGATGGGAGCAGATGTAGCTCAAGTGGTTGAGTGCCTGCTTCCCATGTATGAGGCACTGGGTTCGATCCCCGGTACCTCCAAAAAAAAAAAAAGAAGATTATGAGACAAAGAAAAGAAACAGGAAATAGCCCATCTAAAGGAAGAAGATAAAAATCCAGAAAATATCAGTGAAAAATACCAGACTGTGGACATTCCAGACAAAGGCTTTTATAAAAAATGATCTTCATTACGCTCAAAGAAATGAAGGAAAATACAAAGAACTAAAGGGTATCAGGAAAATAATGAAGTGACCAAACAGAGCTACTGGAGTTGAAGACCACAATAATGGAAATGAAAAATTCCCAGGAGGATTCCCTCAGCAGGTTGGAGCTGGCAGAACAAAAATACCAGTGAACTCAAAAATAAGACAATTGATATGAGTCAGCCTGATGAGCCAAAAGAAAAAAAAAAAATTATAAAAAGTGAAAACCTAATAAACCTGTGGGACACTAACACATATACCAATATAGTCATAATGGGAATTCCCAATCATGGCAAAAGACATGAATATGCACATTCAAGAAGTCCATCAAACAACAAACAGGATAAACTTGAAGACAAATATGCTTAGGCACATAGTAGTCATACTGTTGAATGCTAAGGATAAGGAGAGAATTCTGAAAGCTGCAAAAGAAAATCAACATGTTATATACAAGAGAGTCCCAATTAGATTAAGTGCCAGTTTCTCAGCAGAAGCCATGGAGGCAAGGAGGGAGTGGGTTGAAATACGTAAAATGTTGAAAGAAAACAACTGCCAACCAAAAATTTTATATCGCGCAAGACTTTATTGCAAAACTGAGGGAGAGATAATTACAGTCCCAGATAAACAAAAGCTGAGGGAGGACATTACCACTAGACCTGTTCTACAAACAATTCTAAGGGGAGCTCTTCAAACTGAAGGGAAAGGACACTAGACAGTGGATCAAAGTGGCATAAAGAATAAAGACCTCTGATAAAAGTAACCATTTTGGTAATTATAAATCCCAGTATTATTGTATTGTATTGTTTGGTATGTAACACTATTGTTATTTCCTACAGGTGCTAACATGAAAATGCATAAAATTTAATGATAAATCTATGGTTTTGGACATACAATGTACAAAGATAAAATTTGTAACAAATACACAAAAACATAGGGGGATGAAGAGGTAAAAGAGAAATGTATGTGTATGATAGTGAAATCAAGTTGGTATCAAATCAAATATTATTATTATAAATGTAAGATGTTAAATTTCAACCCCATGGTACCCTCAAGGAATATATAGGGAAATATAACCAGATAGAAATGACAAGGGACTTAATATGGTACAATACAAAAAAGACAAATATGAAAGTATACATTAACAGAAGAATTGAGGGTCACAAAATGTATAAGATGTATAAAGACAAATAGTAAACTGGCAGAAGAAAGTCTTGCATTATCAGTAGTGAATCTAAATGTAAATGGATTAAACCCAGCCCAAAGGCAGAGCTTGGCAGAATGGATTTAAAAGCATGACCCAACTATATACTGCTTTCAAGAGACTCATCTTGAATTAAAGACAAGCAGGTTGAAAGTGAAAGGATGGAAAAAATATATACCATGCAAGTAGTAACCGAAAGAGAGCTGGGGTAGCTATACTAATATCAGATAAAATAGACTTTATGTCATAAACTGTTACAAGGGACAAAGAAGGTCATTGTATACTGATAAGGGGATCAATTCAACAAGAAGACATAATTATGAATGCATAGGCACCTAAGAGCAGAACCCCAAAATATATGAAGCAAATATTGACATAATTGAAAGGAGAAATAGACAGTTCTGCATTAATAGTAAGAGACTTCAATATACCACTTTCAATAATGGATAGAACAGTTAGACAGAAGATCAATAAGGAAATAGAAGACTTGAATGCTATTCTAAACCAACTAGACCTAACAGACATATATAGAGTACTTCACCCAGCAGCGCATTCTTCTCTAGAGGACATCGATGATTTTCCAGGAGAGAACATAGGTTTCATACCATTTATCTTGTCCAATCAAAATGGAATGAACAGGGAGTGGATGTAGCTCAAGTGGTTGAACACCTGCTTCCCATGTGCGAGGTTCCGGTTTGATCCCTGGTACCCGCTAAAAACAAACAAACAAACAAATGAAAAAAGTAACTCTCCTTGGGGAGAGCATGTAGCTCAGTGCTTGAGGACCTGCTTCCCATGTACAAGGTCCTGGGTTCAATCCCCAGTACCTCCTAAAAAAAAAAAAAAAATGGAATGAACACAGAAACCAATAACAGGGAGAGAAATAGAAAATTCACAAATATGTAGAAATTAAACAATATACTATTAAAAAACCAATGGGTCAAAGAAGAAATCACAAGGGAAACTGGGAAATATCTTGAGGTGAATGAAAAAGAAAGCAAAACATACCAAACCTTATGGGATACAGCAAATTCAGTGCTGTGAGGGAAATTTATAGCTATAAATGCTTACATTAAAAAGAAGAAAGGTCTCAAATTGGAGACCTAAATTTGAAACTGGAGAATCTAGAAAAAGAAGAGCAAACTAAACCCAAAGTGAGAGCGGGAAGGAAATAACAAAGATTAATGTGGAGATAAATGAAATGGAGAATAAAAATAGAATCAACAAACAAAAAAGTTGATTCCTTGATGTTGGTGGTGTGGTGGTATATAGGAATCCTATTCTTTATGCATGATTGAGCAGTAAATCCACATCTTCTCAAATAAGGGCAAAAAATGTTGGTTCCTTGAAAAGATCAATAAATTCACAAAATTTTAGCTAATCTGACAAAGAAAAAAAAAAGAGAAAGAACACAAATAACTAAAATCAGAAATGAAAAGGGGAACATTACTTTCCACCCCAATGAAATAAAAAGGAATAAAGAGGATACTATGAATAACTGTATGTAATCAAATTAGATAACCTAGATGAAATGAACAAATTCCTAGAAACACTTAAACTATCTATACAGACTCAAGAAGCAATAGAAGATCTCAACAAACCAATAACTAGTAAAGAGATTGAATCATTAATCAAAAACCTCCCAACAAAGAAAATACCAGGATCAAATGGCTTCCCAGGGGAATTTAACCAAACATTCCAAGAAGAATTAACACCAACCCTGCACAAATTCTTCCAAAAAAAATTGAAGAGGAGGGAACACTATCTAATCATTCTATGAGGCCAATATATTACCCTTATACCAAAGTCAGATAAACTTTACCACAAGAAAAAAAATTACAAACCAATATCTCTTATGAACATATATGCAAAAATCCTCAACAAAATACTAGCAAAATTGATTCAACAGCACATTAAAAGAATTATACACCATGATTAAGTAGGTTTTATCCTAGGTATGCAAGGGTGGGTCAACATAAGAAAATCAATTAATATAATACACCACATTAACAGAACAAAGGAAAGAAACCACATGATCATTTCAATTGATACAGAAAAGGCATTTGACAAAATCCAGTACCCATTCTTAATTCTAAAAAATACTTAGAAAAGTAATAATAGAAGAAACTTCCTCAACATGATAAATGGCATATATGAAAAACCTACCACTGGTATCATACTCAGTGGTAAAAGACTGAAAGCTCTCCCTCTAAGATCAGGAACAAGAAAAGGATGCCCACTGTCACCACTATTATTCAACATTTACCAGAGGTTCTAGCCAGAGCAATTAGGCAAGATAAAGAAATAAATAGCATCCAAATTGGAAAAGAAGTAAAATTTTCCCTGTTTGCAGATGACATGACCCTATATACAGAAAATACTGAAAAATCCATGGCAAAGATATTAGAGCTAATCAGTGAATTCAGCAGAGTGGAGGAGTACAAGATCAACACCCAAAATATCAGGAGCGTGTCTTTACAATAGTAATAAACAATCTGAAGTGGAAATCAAGAAAAAAAGATTCCATTTACAATTGCAACTAAAAGACTCAAATACCCAGGAATAAATTTAATCAAGGATATAAAAGACTTGGACACAGAAAACTACAAAACATTACTAAAAGCAACAAAAGAAGACCTAAATAAATGGAGGGACATTTTGTGGTCATGGATTGGAAGATTAAATATTGTTAAGATATTGATTCTACCTAAAGTGATTTATAGATTCAATGCAATCCCAAACAAAATTCCAACAGCCTACTTTTCAGAAATGGAAAAGTCAATCATCAAATTTACATGGAAGGGTAAGGTGCTCCAAATAGCTAAAGCCATCTTTAAAAAGAGGAATGAAGTTGGAGGCCCACACTTCCCAATCTTAAAACTTTTTACAAAGCCACACAAGTCAAAACAGCATGGTACTGATACAAGGCAGACCAATGCAGTCAAAATGAGAGTTCTGAAATAAACCCTCACATCTATGGCAAATTGATTTTTGATAAGGGTGCCAAGTCCACTCAATGGGGTAAGAACAGCCTCTTCAACAAATGATGCTAGGGGAACTGGATATCCTTATGCAGAAGAATGAAGGTGGACTCCTAACTCACACGGTATGCAAAATTTAACTCAAAATTAATCAAAGACCTAAATATAAGAACCAAAATTACTCCTACTCTACAGCTCAATGGACTCACCCAGGACACCTGGCAGGGAGATGATGATGGACAACAGCCATCCCAGGGAATGGAGAGAGTCTGCAGCTGCAGGCAGGATAATCCCATCCATCTTATCCATGGGATATAAGGCCCCTTTCACTTGGAGGTGGAGTGGACATCACCATCCCAGACTCCTCAGGATTGCAGGGAGAGCTATGGACTAGAGTGGACTTACTGGTATTCTGTTATAGACATATTGTGATTCAAGTAATGGAAGAAATTACAACATTAATGTGGAGCCAGTGGCCACTGGATGCTTTGGGGGCAGGGAGAGGGAAAAGCAGTTGTAATACAGGGGCTTTATCGGGACTTGGGAATTATCCTGAGTGACATTGCAGTAACAGATATAGGCCATTTTACATCAGCATATAACATGCAGAACTGTGTGGGAGAGAGTGTGGTCTACAATGTGAACTATGGTTCATGCTTAATGGCAAAGCCATAGGATGTGTATATCCATTGCAGGTGATGTGCCACACTAATGAAGGATGTTTATGTGGGAGGTTGTGGGAGGTGTGGGAGGTGGGGCATATGGGAATCCCTATAATTTTTGTGTAACATTTATGTAATCTAAGTATCTTTTTAAAAAAATTATTATTAAAAAAAAAACAAAAAAAGAACCAAAATTATAAAACTCCTAGAAGAAAACACAGGGAAGCATTTTCAGGACCCTGTGTTAAGCAATGGTTTCTTAGATTTTACACCAAAAGCATGAACAACAAAAAGTAAAAAAAGATAAATAGGACTTTGTTAAAATTAAAACTTTTGTGGAGCAATGGAATTCATCCTAACATAAAAAGACAACTTACAAAATGGGAGAACTATTTGAAAACCATATATCCAATAAAGGCTTAATATCCAGAATATATAAAGTTGTTCTGCAACTCAACAACAAAATGAAAAACAACCCAATTTATAAAGATTGACTAGACATTTCTCCAAAGAAGATATATAAATGGCTTAAAAGTTCATGAAAAGATGCTCACATCATTAGCCATTAGGGAAATGCAAATCAAAACCATAATGAGATAGCATTTCATACCCACTAGAATGGCTACTATTACCAAAATAGAAAATAATCATTGTTGGAGAAGATGTGGAGACATAGCTTCATTGTTCATTGATGGTGGAAATGTAAAGAGATACAACCCTTGTGGAAACAATTTGGTGGTTCCTTAGAAAATTAAGTTCAGAATAACCAAATAACCTGGTTATCCCACTTCTATGTCTATACCCAAAAGAATTGAAAGCAGTTACTCAAATAGATATTTGTACACAGATATTCTTAGCAGGATTATTCACAATAGCCAAAAGATGAAAGCAACGCAAGTATGCATCAACCAATGAATGGGTAAACAAAATGTGGTATATACAGGGAAGCGGCTGTGGCTCAAAGTAGGGCTCCCGTTTACCATATGGGAGGCCCCGGGTTCGGTTCCCGGGGCCTCCTGGTGAAGGCAAGCCCGCCCGCACGGCGTGGTTAGCTGACCCAGCGAGCACAAGCAGCAAGGGGGGGATAAATGAATAAATAAATAAAATCTTAAAAAAAAAAAAAAATGTGGTATATACATAGAGTGAAATATTATTCACCCATAAAAATGAAGTTCTGATATATGCAACAACATGGATGAACCTTGAAATAAGCCAGGAAGAAAAGGACAAATATTGTAAAATCTCACTAATATGAAATAATTAGAAAAGCAAATTCATAAAATCCGAAACTAGAAGACAGGTTAGGAAATGGTGAGTTAATGCTTAATTTGTACAGAATTTTTGTTTGGGGTGATGGAAAAGTTTTGGTAATAGATGATGGTAATGGTAGCACAGCATTGTAAATATAATTAATATCACTGATTTGCATATTTGAATGTGGTTAAAATGGGAAATTTGAGATTTTATATATGTTATCAGAATAAAAAATTTTTAAAACTACAAAAATAAGGTTAGTTGCAACATGGAATCTAAAACAAATTCAATGAGCATTTTCTATACTATTTTATTAAATTCTATTTGTATATCTTATATATTGATTGAATCTTTTACATCCTGGGACCCGAACCTGGGACCTCCCATATGGTAGGCAGGTGCCCAACTGGTTGAGCCACATCCACTTCCCTACCCATCATGATTTTGTAACCTGATACTTCATTTGTCATTTGGAAAATTCTTGTTCACTTAGTCATGCAGGACTTCCAATTTGTACAATATAAAAAAGCCACATTTTTTTACACAACAAAAAAGTCTTTAAGTTGGGAAGATGATAAATTGCTGGTAGTAAATATAATTTTTCCTGAACTCTAATTTTCACTTGAAATTTCAAATGTTATCATTGGCAATTAACACTTTCAATTGTTTTCCTTAAAAAGAAAGACTCACTTTGTTCATTTTCATGAAAAAGTTTGCCAATATACAAGTTTGAATAACCACAGTTTGTCAGTCATTCTTTCAAATAAATGATGTTCCATGAAAAAAGTGACTAGTTCAGCTCACTACTCAATTGCACAAGGGCTTGTTCTTGAGACAACCATAAAATTTTGGTATGTAGCAGAAGTACTTTATGTAAACTTCCCATTTTGTCCCACAGAATATTAAAAAAATTGTATACTCACAGCTTGAGTTTTCATAAAATTAATATTTTTTTACTCTACATCACAGGCACTTTTAAGTGAAACTGGCTTTCTTTTTTTCACTACAAGTGCATGGTGGTGAACAATACAGTGACTACGGTACAGTTTGCTGCAAGTCCTTTGATTCATGCTAAGACTCGAGCAGTTTTAGGGTCCATTGCTTTAGCACCATAGTGTAAATGTCAACACAGTGATAAAGAGCAAATAGCATTGGATTATTATGAAAATAGTTTTGACTTTGCAGAAACCCTGAAGGTGTCTCAGGGACCCAAGGGGCCCACGGACCTGAGAACCACACTTTAGATTTGTGTGAAAAAAGTAAATTCTTATTTGTTTAAACTATTGTTAATCAGGTTTTGTGATTGTAGGTAAAAGTGTTCCTGATACATTCAGCATAAAGTATTCTTAGGTACTACTTGATATTCAAACCATCCATGCCTCCACTTCTGCTTGAGGCAATAAAGTTAGGTCACCTCTTTGAGTTGAGTCTCTTCTATGTGGAGCCAGAGCTAATTCACTCCTCAAAGTCCTATGGCTTTTTCCTGACATGTCCATAAGGGCTATAATTTTCCAAGTCCTGGAACAATGCTAAGCAACCCTCAGACTGCATGCAATCTACCTAGCATTGAAATATTCCCCACAATCTAATTCCTGAAATAAGACTCACATTATTAAAGTTACTTAGCAGTAATTCCACTCACTTCCATAGATATATTTTAAATGTCTTCCTGGGCATTACTGCTGCATTAGGCTAGAGAAGCTGTTTGTCTCAGAAAGCTAGGTCAGGAACAGGAACAAGCTGTTGCCAAGTGCATTGCACTGGAGTCCTTGGATGCAAGGTACATTACACAGTTCAAGGTGAAGAGAAAAAGAACAGACCCAGGAATAGAGATTAACTTCTCCCTTCCTCTCCCTGCTTCTGTTTTGGAGACTGTAGCAGTTTGATATTGTTTATGAATTCCAAAAATAGGTATTAGATTATGTTTGCAAACTGGTTTGTCCCTCTGGACATATTAGATTATATTGAATTAGAGGTTTCGCTTTTACTTGATTAAATAATGATTAAGGCTTTGATTGGGCCACATCAGTAGGACGTTGCATACCCTCCCCCTTGGTGAGCAGGGACTCACAGAGGAAATGACATGACAGTGAACAGAGTTTAGAGTTTTGATCCTGGAGCCCGGGAAGTAAACACACAGAGAAGCAGATATGTGAGGAAAGAGAGAAGTCTCAATTATACAGGCAGAGGCCTCCCAGAGAGAGACTGGGCTGTTCGCCTGATAGTCTACAGCTGGCCTTGTGAAGAAAGCAGAGCAGCTGAGCCCAGAGAGATATGAGCCCTGGAAAGAGAAGAACCCAGGAAGCCTGAACTCTTGGCAGGCATTGGCAGCCATCTTGTTCCAACACATGGCAACAGACTTTGGTGAGGGAAGTAACTTATGCTTTATGGTCTGGTAACTGTAAGCTTCTACCCATTTATAAAAGCCAACAGATTTCTGGTATTTTGCTTCAGCACTCCTTTGGCTGACAAATACAGAGACATAATGCAGCAAGAATGTTGTTTCATTCTAACTTATTTTTTAGTTTGGTGTTGGTAAAGAAAGTCAGTATTTTAAATGCCCCTCACTGCAATATTCAATTATAATGCTTCACATTTGAATATACTTTGTATATAATAAAAGCCATAGATGACATAGGGAAGAGTTTGAGGGACTTGAGGATAGAAAAATTAATTTGACTAGGGGTTAGTCATAGGCTAAGGGTTAGACAACAGCTAACAATGAAAGACTTGGGGATTCCTATACTCTGAAATGTTGGTCAGAAAAATGAAACATTTTATTAAAGGAGAAATACTGTTTTAAATGCCAACATATAATTGCAGATTTTAAAAAGATATTAGTTCATATTAGGAATAGAAGAGTATTTCCTCAATATGATAATGGATAGCTACAAAAAAAAAAAAAAAAAAAAAACCTGCAAATAACATCATACTTAATGGTGAAAGACTGTTAGTTTCCCAGCTGCTATGACCAATAACACACAAGGAGTTGGCTTAAACAGTGCAAATACATTGTCTCATGGTCCTGGAGGCTGAAAAGCATGCACTTTCCCTAGTTCAGTTAACTAGCCAACAGTCCATGGGTTTTCTTGGCTTTTTTGTTACATGGCATTGTTTTCTCCTTCTCTTCCGGGTTCCAGCTGACTTCCTGACTTTAGTTCCTCCCTGTAACTTTCTCTTTACAATGCCTCCAGTAAAAGGATTAAGACCCATCCTGAATAAACTGGTCATACCTTAAATAAAAATAACATCTTCTAAAGGTCCTATTACAATGGGTTCACATGCACAAAAATGGGATTAAGATTGAGAAAAAAATTTTTCTGGGGTACATAACTCAATCTATTATAGTCCAACCTCTGGACCCCAAAAAGAAGACATGTTCTTCCCATACGAAAAATGCATTCACTCTATCCTAATGTTCCAAAATTATTTCAGTAACAACTCTAAGTTCAAAGTCTCATTGAAATCAATTATGGTTGTGGTCTATCCTGTGGCAAATCTCCTCCATCTGATATACCTGTGAAATTTAGAAACAAGCTATTTGCTTCCAAAATACAATGGTGGGACAGGATCAGATAGACATTCCCATTCCAGAAGGGAGAAATTAGAAGGAAAATGGGGATCACCTTTCCCAAATAAGTCTGAAACTCAGCAGGGCAAGCTCAATTAAATCTTAAAGTCTATGGCTTGATTCTTTGTCTTCCAGTCAAGATGGAGCAGTAGCCCCACTCTCTCCAATTGCTATGCAATGGCCATACTCTCCTCCAAGGCTCATAAATTGCTGGGGCCTAGGCCCCACTCCTCTCCAAGTGTTGGAATGAGGAATGACTGCCTTTGTGTAAGCCCCACCCTATCCAAGCGTTGGGGTGGCCGAACACTCCCCAAACATATACGTAAGATATGAACAAAAACAAAGATTTTACTATTGACACTTGTACTTAGCATTGTATTGGAGTGTATTAGTCTGCCAAAGGGGTGCTGATGCAAAGTACCAGAAATCTGCTGGTTTTTATAATAGGGGTATATTTGGGGTAAAAGCTTACAATTCCAAGGCCATAAAAAGTCCAGCTCAAGGCTTCATAAGAGTTGCTTTCTCACCAAAGTCAGTGGCCATGTGTTGAAGCAAGATGGCCATGATCTCTGGCTGATCTCTGCCTTTCCCCTCTGGGCTCACCCTTTCCTCTTGAGCTCCGTGGGCCCAGCCTCTTGAGTCTTCATGCTTAAGTGATTCTATAGTCCTCTCTCTCCTGGCATAGGGCTTGTTTCCGTCCAGGCCTCCTCTATCAGTCTCCACTGTTATGGTTTCTTCCTAATCTCAGCTGTAAGCTATCAGGCAAAATGGTTCATCTCTTCCTGGGGCCTCTGCTGTTTAAGACTTCTCCCTTCTGTCACATGGCAGGATTAAAAATGACAGAACTCTCTCTTCCTGCTTCTGTGTGTGTCTGTTTATAGCCAACCCAGCAAGGGGGCAGGGACTCAACCTGAGTCACACCCACTGATGTAGTCAAATCAAAAGCCCGAAATCAATCTTAACAGGTAATCTAATCAAGGGCCCTTCAACTGAATTTAATACAATCAAAGGATATCACACCCAGAGAATAGATTAGCTGACAAACATAATCTTTCTCTTTCTGGGATTCAAAAAATAATCTCAAATTGTCACACGGAGGTTCTACCCAGGACAATTAGGCAAGAAAAAGAAATAAAAGGCATCCACGTTGGAAATGAAGAATTAAGAATATCTCTATTCGCAGATGACATGATCATGTATATATTCCCCATGAGCTACCAATTTTCTGGTATTGCATGCTATCAAGTATTCAAAATAAAGAAAAGTTGTTTTCTCATATAACCAAATTAAGTCCTTACTTTAACAAGTTCATTTAATTTTAATAGTAATTGTATATTATAAGAGGTTTGCTTGGAGGCAGTTTCCAAAATCATTTTAGTAACCTAAGTATACAAGTTATATAAAGTGTGTTTTTATTCTTTTTATTAAGAAAAATAAAAGTAATTTTGTCCTAAAATAAAACTGCTGACTATTAAGAAAAAAGAAAAATGTAGAATGTAAAGTGAAATGAATATCAAAAATACAAAAAGTTTGCAGAAAAGGAATCTTTGTGGTCAAAGTTGGGTAAAATTTAATAGGTATATCTATGAAGTTTTAAAAGCCTTGGTATCAAATAGTATGTTGATGCAAAACTAAAATTTGGTTCTCTCACTGTTAAAGTGACAAAATTTCTTAAATCATTCATCTGTTTTATTGGAGGGTTATAAAATTTTTCTGCTAAATAAACCAGTATACAAAGTAAAAAAAATGAAATAAAAATTAAAAAATTAAAAAAAAATCCTAAGGAATCCATTAAAAAGCTATTAGAACTAATAAATGAGTTCTACAAGGTTACAGAACACAAGATCAATATACAAAAATGATTTGTATTGTATGTACTTTGAATGAACAATCCGAAATTGAATTAAGAAACCATTCAATTTACAAGAGTGTTAAAAAGAAAGAAATACTTAGGAATAAATTTAACAAAAGATGTTCAAAACTTACATTCTGAAAAATTGCAAACATTTTTTGGAAGAAATTAACGAAGCTCTAAATAACTGGAAAAACATCTCCTGCTCCTAGATAGGAAGACAATATTGATAAGATGGCAATACTCCCCAAATTGATCACAGATCCAACAAAATACCTCTCAGAATCCCAGGTGGCATCTTTATAGAAATTGACAAAGTTGATTCTAAAATTCATATGGAATGACAAGATTCAGAATAGCTGAAAATTAATGGAAAAAAAAAAAAAGAATAAAGTTGGAGGATTTACATTTCTCAATTTCAAAACATACTAAAAATAACAATAATCAAGACATTGTTATGGTAAAAGGATAGACATATAGATCAATGGAATGGAATTGAAAATCCAGAATAAATTCTTGTGTCTATAGGGTCAACGATTTTTGACAAGGGTGTTGTATTAGTTAGCCAAAGAGGTGCTGATACAAAGTACCAGAAATCTGTTGTCTTTTATAAAGGGTATTTATTTGGGGTAGAAGCTTACAGTCTCAAGGCCATAAAGAGTAAGTTACTTCCCTCACCAGACTGTTGCCACGTGTTAGAGCAAGACAGCTGCCATCTCTGCAAAGGTTCAGCCTTCCTCTTCCTCCTAACACTCCGTGGTCCCAGCTTCTTCCAATCTCAGCTGTAGGCTAGCATAAGGCTTGTCTGTCTCCCTGGGGCTCATTTCTTTCCAGGCTTTCTCAGCTGGTCAGGGAGTTGGTCTCTTCAGCTGCAAACTATCAGGCAAACAGCTTAGCTCTGTCCCTGGGGCTCCAGCGACCAAAACTAAACTCTCTGGTTCTCCTTCTCCATGTATTTACTTCCCTGTCTTTGACTGAGCATCCATTTATATAGCCCACAAAGGAGGTGGGGGATGGGGACTCAAACTGATTCGCCCTAATGACATGGTCAAATAAAAGCCCTAATCTTGATTTAATAAAGTAAAAGTGAAACCTCTGAATCTAATACACCCAGAGGAATAGACCAGTTTATAAACACAATCCAATATCTATTTTTGGAATTCATAAACAATACCAAACTGCGACAGGCCTCAAGACCTTTCAATGGGGGAAAGAATACTCTTTTCAACAAATGGTTCTCAGACAACAGGATATCTATATACAAAAGAATGAATTTGGACCCTTACATCACAACATATACAAAAATTACCTTAAAAATGGATCAAAGACCTAAATGTAAGGGCTAAAACTCTAAAACTCTTATAAGAAAACATAGGAATAAATGTTCATGTCCTTGGATTTTGCAACAGATTTTTAGATATGACAACCAAAAGCATGAGTGGCAAAAAATAAATAGATAAATTGGACTTTATCGAAATTTAAAATTTTGTGCTTCAAAGGATGCTATTAAGAAGGCAAAAAGAAAAAAGAGGTGAAAAGACAATCTACAGATATGAGAAAATATTTGCAAATCATGTATCTGATATGGGAATTGAATCTAGAATATATAAATAATGCTTGTAAATCAATAATAAAAAGACAACCCAATTTTTTATAAATGGGCAAAGGGTCTGAACAGGCATTTCTCCAAAAAGAGATACAAATGGTCAATAAGTACATGAAAAAAATGCTTTATATTCATTAGTCATAAGGAACATGCAAATCAAAATCATATGGAGATACTACTTCATAGCCACTAGAATAAAAAGGACATAATAATAAGTGTTGGTGTGGATGAGGAGAAATTGGATCTCTTATACACTGCTGGTGGGAATGTGAAATGGTGCAACCACTTTTGAAAACAGTCTAGAAGTTCCTTAAATGATTGAACATACAGATAACACATGGCCCAGTAATTCCACTCCTAGGTATATACCCATATATCCTTACAAACACTTGTACACGAATGTTTATAATAGTATTATTCATAATAGGCAAAGATGGAAAAACCCAAATGCCCATCAACAGATAAATAGATAAACAAAATGTGGTATATCCATACAATGGAATGTTATTCAACCATAAAAGGAAATGAAGTACTGATACATTCTACAACATGGATGAACCTTGAAAACATTATGCTAAGTGAAAGATACCCATCACAAAACATAAGGTATTATATGATTTCATTTATATTAAATGACTTCAATAGATAAATCTATAGTGCCAGAAATTATATTAATGATTGTTTAAGGCAGGAGGAAATGGGGTATTGGGGAGGTGATAGCTAAATGGTATGGAGTTTCTTTTTGAGGTTATGAAAATGGTCTATAATTGACTATGGTGATGATCAAACAGTTCTGTGAATGTACTAAAAACCATTGAAATGTATACTTTAAATAAGTGAATTATATGGTATATGAATTGTATTTCAATAAAGCTGTGAAATAAAAAATGGTATGATTTCTTATAGAAATAAAAAAATGAGAACCATACATATTTTTTATTTTCTTATTATCTCCCAACCAAAAAATTTTTGCATTACTGTATTTCAGGACTGTTTTTATGACAATTTCAGTCAGCTTGCTTATGCCTACCATCCTAATATGGACAGCAGAGAAGCTAGGTATAGGCATGGGAAAACTGCTCATGAAAATAGCACATGGTAATCCCCATTACCAAAAAGTATTTGAATTTGGGACAGAGATGACTGTACTGAATAATTGGCAATACAATGGGATAAGTGCTATAATGGTAATATCCAGCAAGATAGAAGCTAGTTAGGTGGAGAATTAAGGCACTCGAGTCACTCTGACCCATGAGTTGGGGTCACAGAGGGCAATAATCAAAGTTTGTATAGGAAGATTTATGGGAATTACCACAGACCAAATTAGTAGAATCAGTGGAGTAAAGTGGGGATGAAGGTTTCAGTGTATAAGAGAAACAAACAAGATAACTGAAGACAGGAATCACTTGGATATAATCAATTTGCAGAAAATTATTTGCTGTCTTCAGTTGATCTGACACCCGCCAGGTCATACATCACAACATCTTAAAGATGCTGCCTGACACTTGAAAATAATATTATTGGAGTCCCAATTTGAGCCTTTACAAGAGTCAGACAAGAAGAGACATACTAGCACACTATTCAAATAGGCCTGATAAAAGTCCATGTGTGTAAGTGCTAAGGAGCCTCTTGGGAGCACTCCTCTTGAGAGAAGAAGAATCCAAGAATACATCTTAGTCCTCTAAGGGGTACGGTGGTATTGAGTAAAGCATGGTGGCTATAAATTGTATTGGTCTCCTGATGCCAGCCCCAACTTGACTCATATTTAAGTCCAAAACTCTTAAGTCACTGGAGGTATAGGTACCATTGTATGGGTTCCTCTAATAACAGAGGGTAATACCAAAGACAAATAGGAACAAGGAAAAGCAATAGCAATGACTGTTGCCTAGTGCAGCTGTACATAGCAGGACACCAGGTAGTTTGGTAGAGGTGCTGCTTCACTTGGTGGAAGCTGACTCGTTCATGAATACGTGTGAGGGAGCCCTTGAAACTTTCCAGAAAAATGTGGAGGAAGGATCCCTGAAGAAACCTAAAATCATATGTCATTCAGATGGGGGCATGGAAATGTGCTTTGAGTTATTTCTCTTTGTGTGGTAACCATATGGTTGGTGAATCTTGGATAAAAGGGAAATATAGGCAAACCTACTTATCCTTTTTGAGCAGCTGGAAAAGATCTTTTTGTAGAACAAGTGACCTTTGTGCCATGCCTTGAAGGAGTACTAGGCATTTACCAAGCTGAGAGAGGTTCAAAGTGCATTCTAATTAGAGCAGAAAAGATGTACACGTATGTACTGCACCTTAGTGAGCATTCTACCATTTGGACAAAGTTCTGAAAGCAGCTCAACTCTCTCCCAAAACTCTTGGAGTTATTAAAATAATTATAATTGAAAGGAATGGGAACCACAGAGGCCATCTATTTTCACCTCCCAAGTTTCAAAGGGTAATTGCAAACCTAGCAGCAAACTCCCAGACTCAATAAAGTGCGATGCAACATATGATATCTGCTTTGTCATGTAAATTTATAGGCAATAAAAATCCCTATAAAGATTTGGAAGAATGAAGGGATGCCAGATATCTAGGCACCAGGTCATGGGTATTTCTTTTGTTAATTCAATAGTCTGGTAATTTGACATTTAATGAGGGCAGAACGTTACCTCTATAATTCCTTGAGATTCTGACAGCATTTATACTTATGAGATGCCACTTGCATAGAGGGGGATAAAAGAAAATGATTTTGAGAGTGTCCGTATTTAATAGTTAATGGATCATATTGTTGAACCCTAGGATGTAAATGTCATTATAGAGCTTACAAATGGAACACAATTCTAATTCGCATTCTTTTTGTGTCACTTTACAGTTTTTGTTTCATTTACACTATCTCAAATAAGTGGCTGAATTTATTCATCAGAAACTATACAAAGTAGAAAAAAAAAAAAAGATGACCTGTGTCAGTGTGGTCAAATAACCTAGGGCAAGCACTGAATATGGTACCAAATGTGATTTCTTTCACAAACCAAGTCAAAAATAAAAGCAACTCTAAAATGCATTAAACAGATTAAAATGAAAAAACATTTCCATGGCTTTTCTTTTCCAATGAAATTTGACTGTGGCAATATTTACAAATGAAAACCTTAGTAACAGATATAAAAACTTTAAGAATACTTATATATGAAGGCCTGTGCATTATATTTAACCTTTCCATTGTGAGGTTATCAAAACCACACTGTTAACAAAATTGAACACCAAAAATTTCTAAAGCAAAGGAACAACTAAAATAATCATTAATATTTCGTTTTGAGTAGTTTTAAACTATTTTTAGGTTCATAGAGTAATATTACCCAGGCACTCATTCATTATTATCAAGCATTAGAAGCAATGAAATTACTTAAAATAAAATCTATGTATTCTGCACATTGCAATAAAACTCTAAATAAGTGTGGAGACACAGCAACACCTACACAAAGAATTGCTAGAGATATTATAGAAGACATCGAGATGTAAAGTCTTAGACCTTCATCTTGAAGGATTTATGGTCTATTCTAGTTGAGGAGATGAGATATATACCCCCCCAAAATATTCAATATATGTCAGCACTCCAAAGCAAATTAGTATAAAGGACAATAACAGCTATAGGTTTTCCGAAGGTTTGAGTTTCCTCTGTACCTATGACTTTGCAAAGCTAGAATTTCTAAAGAGGTTTCTTTATGCTAAGGAGTTTACCTGCAATTAGGGCTAAGATACAATTTGTTAGACAGCAGTATCTTGATTATTGTCTTACAACCCTGGGATGTTTATGTTAACTGTAATTTTTCCACACTTTATTGAATGATATAATGGTATATGTTTTTATATACCATATTTTTTAGAAGAATACAATTGGAACAAAGTTTAAAGACATTAAAATACCCAAATATAATATGGTCTTAATTTCTTAACAGCTGCATGTCTTTTTTCTCTCCACCCTATGTGGCTTTCAGTAAAAGTAGGAGTAACATTACATCTAGTTGTTTTAGTGTCAGAAACTCACATAGATCCCTTGACTTTTAGGTCTTTCCTCTGGTATAGATTTTAACCACACCAACAAGATGTATTTTCCTTGAAAAACAGGTATTCTTTTGGTAGCATTCAGCAAATCACTATTTCACTCACCAGCTTCTCCTAGTCTCTTTGCTTGTAGCAAAAAAACTACCTATTATTTAAATAAATGTGTGTTGACAGACAATAAGAGAGGTGATAGCCATACACACTCTTACTTATTCTGTTTTCTGTAATGATTGTGATCTTTTGATCATAAGGGGATCATTTTTCCTTTACTTCATTCATTCAACAGATATTTATTGAACACTTACTATGTGCCTAGCACTATGCTAGATATCAAGGATACAGAAATGAAAAGGGAAAAAGTCTCTATACTTGTGTATACAAATAGTTGCAATAGAATGGGATAAACACAATAAAAAGTGTTCAAACCACATGCCATGGCTACAAGACCCCTGCTAACCTCTCTAATATCACCTTGCTCACTATGTTCCTGCCTTACTGGCCTTCTCTTTGCCTCAAGCGCTTTAAGCTTTTTCTTACCTCAGGGCCTTTGCACTTGCTGTTTCTTCCTCCTGCAATGTTCTTCCTTGCATTCATCAACTGGTTAGCAGGGGTTCTTAACCTTTTTTGTTCCACGGACCTCTGCCAGTCAGGTGAAAACCAAATACCCCTTACTAAGTCCACACTATACTGTGTATTATTTAATAAATATATCACACCCACACCAATACGCCCCCACAAGAATAATGTGTTTTTGAATTTTCAATTCAAGCTCACGGAGCTCCTGAAATCTTTTCCTGGTTAAGAACCCCTGCCCTATAGTAATCAACGCAAATATCGCTACCTCAAAAAAAAAAAAAAAAACTCAGATTAAGTTTTCTTCCTGTTATATACTCTCCATGCACTCTGTACTTTTCATTTTTAGCCCTAATCACCATTTCAATTAAATAATTATCTGTGTAATTGTTTAGTGACTGTCTTTTCCACCAGACTATAAGCTCTATAAAGGCAGGACTACATTGGTATTGTTCACTACTATATCCCCCATGGGCAATACAAAGCCTGGCACATAGAAAATGCTCAATAAACATTTGTGGAAGGAAAGGAAGAGAAAGAGAGAGGGAGGGAGGGGGAAGGAAGGGAGGGAGGGGGGAAGGAAGGGAGGGAGGGGGGAAGGAAGGAAGGGAGGGAGGGAGGAAGGAAGGAAGGAAGGAAGGAAGGAAGGAAGGAAGGAAGGAAGGAATCTATCATATTGCATAAAGAAGAGAGTGACTTACCTCCGTTCACAGGAATCAAGAGACTTCACAGAGGCACTGATTTAAGAAGTTTCCCACTTCATCCAAGTTACTTATTCTAAGCTTCTCTGTCACCCACCCCATTTTTTGACTATTAACTTATATCCCCAGTTTCCAGACCTAGGGAGATACACTAGCACCAACCACTTTCTGATAATGACTATCTAGACCACTAGTATAAAATTTAGAAATGACCGCAATACCAGACAACACCAGTGTTGTTAATATGGGAAGTACTAAATGGACAGTTCCAGGCTCATCCTAAATTCAGGATTATCCCCTCCTTCCTTATTTAGTAAAATCTCTTGTATTATGTCTGCATCTGTGTCTGTACCTCTATCTTGGTGATGAAGAAAATAGAAAATAAACACCAAATTTAGATACTTTATATCTTTATAAATGCATTTCTTCATTCAATCTGTTTTCCACTCCCACCAATAATTACATATGGTTTTGTAACAACTCTTAGGGAGATTAAAGCAAGCAAAACAGTCCCTTCTCTCATAGTTAATGCCTACATTCAAGACTTTCACATTTTGTATATAAGAGAGAGGAGACAAGACAAAATCAGTTAACTTAGAAGGTTCAACAGCAACCTAGTCTCTTACACCTCAAACAAATAGCACCTCCATACTTCAAAAAAGATTAATATAGCTTTTGAAATTATCTTTTCATTTCATTTTTATTATAATGCTCCAATTTTAAGTTACTATAGTAACCATTTTGGATTTGAGTGAAGGCTTTATTATTGTCACTTAAATAGTTCAGTTTTGTTTTCTACTCTAGCTACATTGGAGTTTTAAAATGGAAAATAGATTTATCTTTTACTAATAAGGAATACAAAGACAATTCAGTGATTCTGTATGACTATTATTGGAAATATCTATTTATATTCAAATCATGGATGCCTAATTTGGAAAAACCAGACATTGTACTAAGGCAGATCATTGTTCCATATAATTAAATATAAGAGTGCTAGTAACTAATCATCAACACTCCACAGAAAAGCATACAGCATGCAAATACTTCTACAACACCCAATTATTAAAGAAATATTTTTTTTACTTATATTGAGAAATATAAAAATGTTGGTCATGGTAGTTACACCATTATACAATTTTTGTATTAGGGGAAAGAGCCCCATAATGGATTAATTGATTTTGCCATCATATTTGTCAAAATAACCAATTATAGCAATTTAAGTTGTTCATGTCTGATTAACTTTTTAATAGCAGCTCCATTTATGGCTCAGTGCTTAACTAGCCAAAACAAGCAATTTGATTTCTAAAATAACAAATCAGCAACACCAGGCACCACAGCTTTGACATGAGTTTATTTTGGTGAATGTGGCATTTTCAGTCTTAGAGAGGAAAAACAAATCCTCACTCATGAAAAACACAATTTAGGCATTAATATACTTCCTAATATATACTGAAAACTTGTCTAAATAATCCAAGATTAACCAAATGAAAGTATAGAAATGCACTTTAAAAGTTAAAAAACACCAAACTTTTAAAATCACAAGATCGTTCTACTTTTCTTTTAGCATATTAAACAGAGGTAATGTGAAATTTGTCAAGTATAACCTCATTGTATTTGCATGTACATAAATGGTACATTTTATCTAAGATACCATAATTATTTTTAAGATAATTAGCCCCTGTATTAGACAGCCAAAGGGGTGCTGATGCAAAGTACCAGAATTTGGTTGGCTTTTATAAAGGGCATTTATTTGGGGTAGAAGCTTACAGTTACCAGGCCCTAAAGAGTCCAACTCAGCGTACCATAAGAGGTACTTTCTCACCCAAAGTCTGTTGCCAGGGGTTGACACAAGGTGGAGGACGATATCTGTGAGGGTTCAGCCTTCCTCCTTCCTCTTAAGGCTCCATGGTCTCAGCTTCTTCTGATCTCAGCTGTACGCTGGCATAAGTCCTGTCACTTTCCCTGAGGCTCAGTTCTTTAGGGCTCAGTCCTCTGGTCTCTCCATAAGGTCAGCTGTAGGCTTATCTTTCTTCCTGGCTCGTCTCTCTCTCTCCAAAGCTTGTTTCTTTCCAGGCTCAGCTGCAGTTGTCTCTCTTCCTCTGTGTTCTTCTTCTCTGTGTCTGCTTCTCTGTGTATTTACTTTCCAGGGCTCTAGCATCAAAACTCAAACTCTCTCCTCTGCTATGTCGTTTTCTCTGTGAGTCCTCACCCACCAAGGGGGCAGAGACTCAACATACTACTGATGTGGTCAAATCAAAATCTCAATCTTAATTTAATCAAGTAAAAGTGAAACCTCTGAAACTAATACAATCTAATATGCCCAGAGGAATTGAACAGTTTATAAACATAATCCAGTATCTATTTTTGGAATTCATAAACAATATCAAACTGCTACAGTCCCTTAAAGTTATTTTAGTGCCTTTAGAAATGAGAAGACTGAAATACAAAGTGAACTCTGTTTATCCATAAACCAACTGAACTGAGATGTTTTTTAATTAGTGAAACAAAATTACTTATCTTCTATAACATAATATTTGTATATGTATAATGTTCCATGGTTTATGAAGTACTTACAACACCCAACATCTTATTTAGTCCTTTCAACATCCCTAACTTAAGCATTATCTCCACTTTACAGAATAAAAAACAAATGAACTCAAGGCTCATTTAGAATCCAGGATTTATATAAGGTCACGGAGCTAATAAGTGGCAGAGTTAAGTCTCAAATTCAGTCATCTGACTCACAATCCAGTGCTTTTCCCACTAACTTCACAATTTATGTTGTTCACATCATTATATAATCATTACTAGCATCATTCCTAGGAAAAGGACCAATCTTTAAGAGTCTAAGCCATATAGGCAGATAAACAAATGAAAACGACAAGTTCTTTGAACTTTCAATTCAGGCTTGTCAACCAAAGATTCTTTAATTACAGACAGAAGAATTCCCCCATGATAATCTCATAGAGAAGCCTAAAAACACTCTACAAGTCTAAATGATCAATCTTTCAACTGTTTAATAAGGGAATATCATCTTCTGACAAATTGTTTTTTCCCTCCTTACAAGTGGGGTTAAATCCTAACAAATTCAAGGCTAAAGGATTGGTAAAATTATTTTTCTCAAACTTTAATTTAGAATTTGCTTTTCTTAGCTAAATTCACAGAGGCAGTCTACATATTTTAAGAATTTTCATTTAGTGTTACATCGACTTTTGCCTTTACTTATTATGGCTAAAACTTTGAACAGGCACCAATAAATCATGAGTGAGATGAAATTGAGCAAGATCCCTAGAAGCAGAATAATCAAGACTTATATACATTTGAGAGACCTGTAAACTATGAATGTTACCAGCCCCTTCAATTCTGTTTATATTAAATCTATATTCATTCTGCCTAAAATTATTTAAGATTTGCATTTGACATAATCCCTAAGTCATTAGTGCTTAAGATGTCACACCATTTTGAGGAACTATATAAATATTATGTAAACATTGATATACAAACTGAACATATTTTCAAGAACTGTCCCAATGAAGTTAATAATTCTGTTGAATGAAAGTGTTTCTCTCTTTTTCTATGAACTAACTTTCACCGATGGCATCAATCTCTATCTCAATACATTCATTTAATTAGTAGAGAAATTTCATATTTGTAAATTCAAAGTTAACTATATAAATATATATTCTAAGATAACAGCCCCCAAAGACTATTTTTTTCTAAGTGACATTGAAACAAATGATTAGCATGCTACAGGACTTATCTAACTCTTTCATATTCATTAATTATTCAAGATTAATTCTGTGAATATCCAGAAAATGCTTATGATGATGAGTTTTTAAGATATACAACTGTTCTAGGAGATAAGAACTGTTCATGAATTTATCATATATTGAAATATAATATAAAGATCTTGATTGCTAGAAATGTCTTCTGTCTTTTTTTAAGTATAATTACTAAATATTAGTGGAGAATATATATTAAAATTTGCCCATTAAAGCCAGATTACAATTTCATGAACTATTAAGATTTATTTACCTTGTCCAAGGTTATATATATATTATTCAAATGCTTTTTATTTGTGAAGTACTTTATTATATATATTGCCTGTTTCACACGCATTGCTTCATCTGTTCTTTCCAAAAAGCCTGTAAGGTAAGTGGAGCAGGTATTAAGACCATTATAAAGGAAAAGAAGACATGTTTAGAGGCTCAGTTGATTAAGTGCCAACTATATACCAGGTACAGTACTAGATGCTAGTACTGGTTCATCTAGCTATATGAATAAGCTAGATCATCAGAAAGCCTACACTCTAGCAGAGAAGATAATTAAACAAGCATTAAGAATGGGTTCCGTGTAATATTTTAGGTAATCTAAGCACCTCTTAAAATATATGTATATATATATATATAAATAACATTTTTGTAAGCAAATACACATATATGCATATGTATTTATATATCATTTTGCAAATGTTTGTATGTATTGTGAGAATTTTGATTTTTACCCATAATAAAAAAAAATAAAAAATAAATAAATAAAAAAAAAAAAGAATGATCTGTGGTGAGTACTATGATAGGGTAATCAAGGATGCTATGGGACAACATAAAAGGGCAACTAACTCAATTAGTTGACTAATATAAAAAGACTAACTAGACTTGAAGGAGCCAGGAAAGTGTCCCTGAAAGAAGAGATATTTGGCAGGGACGAAATAAGGAAGTCCCTTGCCAGATGTGCTTGATGTTTTATGCTTTATTGTGAAGGCTGTAGAACCAGTGGGAGAAAAATGAAAGGAAATCCTGGAAACATATGTTGCAAAATTTTTTTAAATGACAGAATTCATTGACCACTTAATATGGGCCAAGAATTGTGCTAATTTTTTCTCTGCATTCTCTATTTCATTTAATCCTCACATTGACCCTAAGAGATAGTTACTAATGGTATTGTTTTTGGTATTAGTGTTAGTGTTAGTAGTAGTAGTAGAAGTGTAATAGTAGTAGTAGTAATGGTCGTATTTGACCTAAATGTCTAAAGAGTTGATGATTACTTAAATGCGTCATGACAGGTCACTAACAGTAAACATGCTAATATCTCATTTTATAGAAAATCATAGAGCAAATGCCAGACAGGACCTGAAAGACATTCATCCAAGTGCTAACAGCTAACAGTGATTGTTTCTGAATAGAAGAGATTATGAGCACTCTCTAAGGTCATATTTTGCTTGTTGTATGCACACCTATGTACATATATATATATATGTAATAAATATATATGGTTTTTTTTTTTTTTTTTTACAAGATCAATAAAAAAAATTAAATATTTATTTGAATAACAAGTTTTTGAGTTCAAGCTGCAAAATTGGCAATGCAGATTTTAACACAGACCACGAAAAGCGTGCACAAAAAGTATTGGCGCAAAAGACAAAATAATGCTAAGAATTAGGCTAAATAGCTGTTGATATATGGTTTTTGTAATAAGAAAATCCTTGGAAGCAATAGCACACAAAAGGGACCTTTTATAAAGAATCAGTTTTGGGTCTGTGGCATAGTAGAGGCCTTTTTTATAAGCAGTCTGGAAGAGCTGATGTGACTCAGTGGTTGAGCACCAGCTTCCCACTTAAAGGTCCCAGGCTCAATCCCTGGCCCCAGTAGCTCAAAAAAAGAAAAAATCAGTCCGGACAAAAACATGAGAATTGCTTCCACTAGGAAGGAAGGGAGGGAGTTACTGTGATAACAATAACATATCTGAATTACCTATTCATCATTACTAGTTTTCTGAAATGTGGAGCAAAACTAAGATTGTTACTTATTTCACATTTTGCCCCAGGCTGCCACAGACAATATTTTGAAAAGTTTTACTTAATTGCACATTCATCCAGCCAATATGCCCCTGCATTTCAGACCCATTTCCAGTTATACTATATGGTTATATCATTGTTTCTGATATATTTGTTTGGGGTAGGAGCATAAAAGTAAGGATTTAAAGCCCAGTCTCTGGAACCAGATTACCTGAATTCAAATCTAGTCTCTGCCTCTTCCTAGCAGTGTAATCTTGATAAAGTTACTTAAACTCTCTGTGCCTCAGTTTCTGAGAAATAATTGTATTCCTTACCTCATAAGGTTGTTTTAAGGATTAAATGAGTTAATATACAAAAAACATTTAGGTTCATGCACAATACATGGTAATGTTCTATAACGGTTGGCTCGTAAGATTGTTAAATGTGACATTAAACTGTGAAAAAGAGTCTATCAAAAGAAGACTAGCCTTCCTGAACCATGATTCTATTTTACTACAATGCACCGTTTTTTCAGTGATACAGGTGCATTCTAATTATAAAAATACAAAGTATAGAAGTAAATACAATAAACAAAAATGTAACTATAAATATCTAAATATTAAATTACAGAATATTTTGAAATGCTGTAAAGGATAAAGAAAAAAGTAAAAATCCTGAATAACCCCTATACTCAAAATAATCACTGTAATTTTTTTCAATTTTTTATGAATCCTTATATCTGTTGTGTAAATTTGGAATCATAAGATAGATATAGGTACTTTTTTATCTTATGCTGTAATAGGAAGTTTTTCCTGTCATAAAATATCATTTGTGAATCTAATTTTAATTACTGTATAATATTCTCTTGAACAATTTATTTAGCCATTCATATTTTTAGACATTTTGGTTGCCTTCTCTTTCTTCTCCTCCTCCTTTTCTTTTTCTTTTTCTTCCTCCTTTTCTTCTTCCACTTCCTCTCCTTCTTCTTTGCTTTTATAATCAACACTTAGATATGCATCCTGGTACCAAATTAAAAATTTATATATTAATAAATGAAAGAAAAACCTAGAAAGGTGCATTGAACATCCTTAAACACAAGTCTTTAATCATTAACTTAAGGCAAATTCCTAGAAGGTGAATTACTGAATCAAACATTTTAATATGTAGTGCCATGACCCTCCAGATAGATTGAACAAATTAAATACTCACAGCATATAATAGCTCCCATTTCCTTGTTTTACCAGTAATATTGCATATTAACACTTCTTCATCTTTGCAAATCTGATGGGCAAAAATCATATGCCAGCATTCTTGTAATTTGATTTTTTTTATTTCTAATGAAATTGAAATAAATTTATTGACCACTTTTTATCTACTTTATGGACTATATTTTAATAACTTTAGATCATTTCTCTCTTATTTCTTATATTTTATACATACATACACATAATCAAACTTATATAAGGAATAAATATAACCAGATCATACACAGCAGGAGTTTTAGTGCAATTTCTCTTTTTTTTTTTTTCTTGTTCTCGTTTGACATACTCCTACATGAACCTCCATCTCCATAACCTGTCTTAACAACCTAGCATATATGCTTCCACAGTTTTCTCCATGTTCACACAATCATGCACAGAGATAGAAAGAGGGAAACAAAATGTGGTTGGGGGTGTTTTAGTTTGCTGAAGGCTTCCGATGCAAAAATACCAGAAATGTGTTGGCTTTTATAATGGGGATTTTATTAGGGTAAAAGCTTACAGTTTTGAGGTTGCAAAAATGTCCAAATCAAGGTATCATCAAAGATGCTTTCTAACCAAAGGTCGGCTGCTGATCGGATACTGGGGTCCTGCCATGTGGCAAGGCAAAATGGTGGCACTCTGTCTGGGTCTCCACCTTCTTCTCCAGGCCCCTTTCCCTCGGAGCTCAGCTGTGGATAATCAAGCACATGTCAGGGCTCATCTCTTCAGCTTTTAGCTCCATGGGCCTAGCCTCTTGGGAGCCTCTTTCCATGTCTCTGTGCTCTACTAGTTTAGGGTGTATGCAGCCTCCAGCCTCCAGCCTCGGGGACCTCCCTCAGCCTCTCGGGCTTCTTTGTCTTTCTGCAACTGCAGGGGGTCCTCCCTCTCACATGGCAGGGTCAAAATGATGGCTGTCTTTCTCTGTGTGTTTCTGCTTCCAATTCTCAATTTATATAAGATGCCAGCAAGAGGGCAGAGAGCCAACCTGGGTCACGTCTCACTGACATAGTCCAATCAAAGGCACTCCAGTGATTTGATTAAAAGGACCCTAATGCAATCAAAGGGCTCAACACCCACAGAAATGGATGAGTTATAAGAACATGATCTTTTCTGAGATTCACAAAAAACTTAAACTTTCACGTGGGGAGTTAGAAGGGAGGAAGGGGGAAAGAGAAGTGGAGAGGGAGAGGGAAAGAGAAAGAGATCGCAGTTAAGAACATGGACACTCTGAAGGCAAATGTCTAGGTACAAATTCCAGCTCTGGCATTTACTAGCTGCACAAACGTGGACAAATGACTTTACCTACCTATGCTTCAGTTTCCTCATCTGTAAAATGGGTATCATAATAATATTGATTTAAGATATGTAAATTTATTATGAGTTGTGACACATTATATGTATTATATGTGTTTATTATTTTACATGGAAGTTTGGGGTCATTATTTGTTTTACAAAATATTTTAATAATAAACATATTTTTTTTGGAAGGAGAAAGATGTTTTCCTGATAAGTGAGACAATACTATATTTCATTGCATCTTAAAATGCCTTTGATTGTAAGATGCATTATTATTTATGTATCACTAAGAAAGAAAAGGTGTTACCAGTTAAATATGACATAATGCTTTCTTATCACTTAGAATCTTTATTCCATTCTTATTGAAAATTCTTTTAGACATATTTACACATAGAATTTTATCATATATTATTCTTGTGCATATGTAAATATATATATAAATGAATTAAATTGGTTACAGTATTATTAAAATACTTTTTCACATTCAGCCCAACTATTCTGAATGATATTCAACTCAAAGTCATCACTATCCATGTTTTACAATATTATTTTCTGTCCTGTCAAGAGCATCGGTGATAAAGTATTTCTTAAAAGAGTGCTCAACTGTGCTTACCAGGTATTTTATTTGAAACCACTGACACTCATTCTGCAAATTTTGATGCTGGAGTCTTCTTGATCTTATCAGAAAGTGTCAATACAAGGATTTCAAAAAATAATCAGGACATTTCTCCATTGATTTTGTTGAGTAAAATATTGAGGAAATGTACCTGTCCAACCATAACTCCAGGAATAACAATCACTTTCATGCATTTGCAGCAGGGATAGCTATGTCATGACTATTGTCAAGCCTACAACAATTGTAAAATGTCATCAATCCTAAGGCACATTCCAATTATAGAAATGGAAAACTGTAGAGGAAAATGTTTTTTAATCAGTGGAATATGGTAGCTCATTATTTTGTTATGTTTTGTTTTGTTTTTAATTTCCTTGACTACCAGTAAGTTTAGCATCTTTACATAGGTTTTTATGGACTTATTCTTCTGTGATTTTCTCATTTATACATTTGTCACTTTCTATTGGGACATTTACTCTTTCTTGTCATTTTGTTATAGTTCTTGTATATGTATACCTATATATTCTCTTTATCACCTTTAGTGCTAGAGTTTTTCTTTAATCTATAATTTGTCTATTGACTTGTTAATCTACCTTTTGCCATACTGAATATTTTCATTTTATATAGTCAAATATTTTTTACATTTTTATATAACTTACAAAATTGTGTAAGTTATATAATCCACATTTAGTGGCATGCTCCAAAATGTGTTCATCAATTGTAACAAATGTACCACACTAATGAAGGATGTTGTTAATGTGGGAAAATGTGGGAGGGGTAGGGAGCGGGACATATGGGAATCCCCTATATTTTTTTATGTAACATTTATGTAATCTAAGTAAGTTTAAAAAAATAAAAATAAAAAACTATATATGTGTGTGTGTGTGTGTGTATCCTGAATGAAGTGGGTCACACCTTAAGTGAAGTAGCTTCATCAAAAGATCCCATATACAATAGTTTTACACCCACAGGAATGGACTAAATTTAAGAACATGTTTTTCTGGGGTACATACACCACCTTCAAACCACCACAGAATGCTTCTGGTATTTCTTCATTAAGTATGATGCTAGTGATAGCTTGTTATCATTTGACTAAATCATCTTTCTATTTCTATTTTTACCGGGGGTTTTCACAAGGAATGTTTGTTTAATTTTTCACAAAACAGATATTTAAACATATGTTGACATTTTTTTCTTCTATTCCCTATTATTATTATATTTTATTAGTTTCCTCATATTGAATTGTCCATGCATTAATGATATAACACTTACTTGGTTCTCAAATATTATTATTTGAATATATCACTGGGTATAAGGTGCTAATTTGTCATTTAGAATTTTTGCATCACTATTTACAATTTGCATTAGACAGTTGTTTTCTATTTTTTGCTGTCAAATTTTGACAACAAATTTGACAACTAGCTTTGTGAATAATTTGAGAAGCTTTCCTTCTTTCTCTATGATCTATTGCTTGGATGTTTGAAATAACTTATTATGAAATCTTTCTGCAAGGTGCTTTCTGTTGCAAGACTCAATTATAATCAAGTTTGTGGGGTTTTTTGCCTCTATTTTGGTTGACTTTAATAATTAGTGTTGCAAAAAAAAAAAATTCATCTGTTACATTGAGATTTTCAGATTTTTTTAAGGAGGTACCAGGGATTAAACCCAGGACCTCATACATGGGAAGGAGGTGCTCAACCACTGAGTTACATCCACTCTCCAATGAGAGTTGGTTTTGTCATTTGTTTGTTTGTTTTTAGGAGGTACCGGGTATCAAACCCAGGACCTCATACATGGGAACCACTTGAGCTACATCCGCTCACCTCAGATTTATTTTTATAGTTAAAAAAAAAATTCGTCTCGATCTGTAGTTATACCACTTCTTAATTTTCTATTGTTCTATATATTTTTTGCTTTCTCTCTTTTTCTCACTAGGAATTGCAAAATGCTTCTCCATTTTATTGCTGTCGTTGAAGAAACAGCTCTTGCATTTGTTCATCCATAACACTATATTTTTTATTTAATAGATTTATGTTTTTTATTCATTTCTCTATTGTTCTCAGTTTCCCTTTTCTTTCCCTCCTTTTTTGTGATGGAGGGACATTCCTTTTTTCTCTAACTTTTTGAGATGAATGCTATGTTCATTCTTTCCACTTTAATAATAAATGCATTTAAAACAAAAAGTTTCCTCTGAATGCAGTTTCAGCCTCATCTCAGACATTTTGATAGTATTGCTTTCACTGGCATTATTTTTTGAATAGTGATATCAGCTTGTTTTTCTCTTTGAGCCAATAGTTATTGAGGAGAGTGTTTTTTTAGTTGCTAAATCATTTGACTTTTTAAAATTCATAACTGTGCTATTAATATCTGCTCTTATGCATTCTTGCCAGAATATGTGCTCATATAATTTCCAATTTGGGAAAAGTAGTAAGATTCTCTTGGTGGATTAAAATATGACCAATTTTGATGTGTTCCATAGTGTGCCAGTTTGTAATTATTTTATGACTCCCAAGAAGAGAAAGATTATGTTTTTTAACTAGTTTATTCCTGTGGGTGTGATATGATTTGATTGCATTAAATTCAGTTGAGTGTCCTTTAGATTACTTGATAAGATCACTTTAGGGCTTTTGATTGGACTATGTCAGTGAGGTGTGACTCAGGTTGAGTCTCCACCCCCCTGCAGGGTTTTATATAAAGGGAAACAAAGAAAGACACAGAAGAAAAGGGAGGCCTCATATTTGATTCTGCAATGAGAGAAAGAGGACTGCAGGAAAACACAAGCCCCTGAGAGGCTCAAAGACGCTGGGCCCACAGAGCAGTTCAAGGGGAGATGAGCCCTTCTATCTTCCTGGTTGCCCTTAGCTAAGTTCAAGCCTTGGGAAGAAATTGGAGCAGCAGAGACTGCTACAGGAGACCCAGAAAGAGACAAGCCCTATGCCTGATTACCCTCAGCTGAACTCAAACCTTAGCAGAGATCAGTGGCCATCTTCCTTTAACACATGACAACTGACTTTGTTGAGAAGGTATCTCTGATGTTGCCTTGGTTTGGACTTTTCATGGCCTTGGAACTATAAAGATTTGCCCCTAATAAATCCCCTTTATAAAAGCCAACCCATTTCTGGTACTTTGCATGGGCAGCCCTTTGGCAACTAAAACACGTAGATATTTGAAAAATAAACAGAAAAAAATATTTTCATAGTAAAATGTGCATCTCAAATTTACAGTATTATTAAATTAACCTCTTTCCTTAACTTCTTTTCCTGTTTGTCAAAGATAGATGTGGTAAATCTCTTCTCATGACTTTGATTTTGTCAACTTTTCCTAATAGTTTAACAACTTTTGCATTATATATTTTGATGTTATCTTATTTGACACCAGGAAATTATTTTTATAATCTTCTCAATGCAGTTTTCTTTTTATATTTTTTATATTTTGCATGGTATTGAAGTTCTGAGCCTTTCTTTCATCTCAATTTCATTTTCCTAGAATAATTTTGTTCTTTTCTTTATTTTTTAAACTTTTTCTGACCTAGTCTTAGAATTATTGGTCTTTTATCAAGAAGTTTTAATCCATTAATATTTATTTTAATGTGATATATTCAGTCCTAATTCTGGCATGCGATTTCATGCTTTCAGTATTCAGTAAGTCCAATATTTAAGATGTCGTTGCCTTTTATATTTGTTTCTTTATTGTTCAAATTTCCCTTGTACTCACTTTTTGTCATTCTATTTTTAATATAGTCATAGGGAAATTGTATATGATAGTTTTATTCTGTGTTGTTCTAATAAGCTTGTTCATAAAAGTCCTGATTTGTAGTATTTTTTTGTATTGTTTGCTGATTGCCGGTTTGGGTGGTGTAAATACTCCCATCCTGGCTAATTTCAAATTGCTGACATGGTGTCACTGAATGCAGAGATGGAAAGAGTTGCATACAAATAGCTGTTATGAGCCACCTCCTGCATATCACTGGATTTATTCTACTAATGTTTATATTTACATATAAAATTTTGATTTCTATATCTCTACCAGCATAAAAAACATAAGTGCACATTTATCTCCTCTATATATGATGAGAAATTTAATGTGCATTCATCATCTGACACCACCAATTTCCACCAACCCATGTGTTTTAATGACATAATGTGAATTTCAAAATTGAGATTAAATCCTTTTTATCATATAATTTATCCTTTAGTCATTATTTTGAAATTACCATTACATTGCATCACCAAATCAATTATTCATATATTAATTGAATGGTTTTCTGATTACAGCTCCCATAACCATTTTTTATGATATTTTTGGAAAACTAGTCATGTTTATATATATTTTAAGTTTTATTCTTGGATTAATCTAGACTATCAGGAGATTATGTATTTGGACTATACTATTTTAGACCATCAGAAATAATCTTCATTAAGCCATTTGAGTGTTAACATCAAGTCAATTTTCAAAGGACAATAGAAGAAACTATAAGAATTTCACTGCAGATTTTGTTGTAGGAAAATTATTGAAATAGTTGCCCACTATAGAAAGCTTTTATCTGTGGAAATTTCTTTTAGAATCCAATTAAAGCTTAGAAAACATCTTTGAGGATCATAAAAATGACTATATTGTTTTTTTCCTTTGATTTCCAGGAATCGCAGAGTTTATTTTGAAGCTCATCTTCAGGAGTTATGCAAACTCCTATACCTTGCTTTTCCCTGATCTTGACTTTCTACTTATAATTTTTTCTTCATCTGATAATTTATATTTTCTCATTATTTTAGTTTCACAGCCTTTGTAAAAAAAAGAGAGTAAAAAAATGAATAGGGGAGCAGATGTAGCTCAATGGTTGAGTGCCTGTTTCCCATGTATGAGGTCTCAGGTTCAATCCCCAGTACCTCCTTAAAAAAAAGAATAAATAGAAACACTATAATTTTTCTTTATGGTTCCTAATTTTTAAAGTAGAACTTAATGCAGTCTATATTTCATCAAAGTCTTTATACAGGTTAAAAGTTAAGTAATTTTTTTTTTTAGGTTTACTGGTATTTTGTGGTTTTGTCCATCAATTGATTTCTTCTGTAGAGATCAGAAAAAAATAGGTTCTTCACCCCTTATATAATATGTTTCTTCATTTCCTTGATCAATTTAACTAAATTTGGAATTTAGGTTAACTTTGTATTTTCTCCTTAGGTGGCTGTTATAGTATTTTGCCTCATAAACACCACTGAATTTAATAAAAGCTTACATGTGAAACAGAGAATAAATTTTATTTTTAATCATTTGAGTAGTGGTGGAGTGTAGTAGAAAGAACCCCGGAATAAGTGTTGGGAGGTATTGTTCTAATTCTAGTTAAAATGCAGCTACAAGTTCCCCTTTTAGCTTGGTCTGAGACTTAAAATGTGGGGATAAAATGATATATATATTAAGGTTTCATCTAGATCTAAAATTTTATTATTTGAATTATGAAAAATAAATAGCTAGTGAATGCTTACTGATATTATATGTTCATTATGCCTTTATTGACTCCACAGTATTCCTTTGACCATGCATTAAATTTATTTGAATAGGTGTGCATGTTAATATGATTAAAATAAGAAGCAATAAAATAAGAAGCATCTAATTAATGCATGCATAATTTTTGTCATGATGGCATTTTTAAAATCCATGGTATTACTATATGTACTCTTTTTTCTATTTCCATAATAACAAAATAACATTAATAATACATGCCTGAAATATTAACTATGTTGTGGTAACAAGAAGTTTAATGGCCTAAAAAACTAACAAATAACTCATTATTGCATTTTTTGATGAGTTCATTCACCTTTTTTGCTGAAATCATCTCTGAAATGCCATGGAACTCTAATGATATTACTCCTATGTGTAAGAATATCATTTCTGTGAAGACCCCATTGAAAGACAGTATTGTAGAGTTGGAAAGATCCTTAGAGGTTTTCATCCTCTATATTGAAGACAGATACATCCTTTCACTAAGTAGAATAACAGAAATGTTCATATGACAAGTAATACTTCCCACCATGTATAAAATAAATTAGGCAATAAAGATTCCCTCCCATTAATATTGTCATTTTAGTGTCCTATCCTTGGGCCTACCACAAGGAAAGAAATTATATTATTTGTAATCAGGGATAGACAGAAGGATAAATCAGTTTCTTTCTGGTAATGTCCATTATGAAAGTAGCCAGCCTTCAAAATGTTTCCCAATGATCCCTGCTTCTGATATTCTCACTGCTTCCCACAGTGTACCATGGTTGATCTATGTGATGAAGAGTATATGCAGAAGTGATGTTATATAACATTTTTTTAAGATTTATTTTATTTATCTATCTCTCCCCACCCCCTCATTGCTTGCATTTGCTGTGTCTGTTTGTCTTCTTTGTTTCTTTAGGAGGCACCAGGACCGAACCTGGGATCTCCAATGTGGGAGGGAGGCACCTAATAGCTTAAGCCACCTTCATTCCCTGCTTTGTTGTGCCTCTTACTATGTTTTTCCTCATGTCTCTTGTTGAATCATCTTGTCATGTCAGCTCACCATGCTTGCCCATTGTGCCAGCTCGCCATCCTGCTCATCCTCTTTAAGAGGCACCGGGAACCTCTGCTCCCTGCTTTGTTGTGTCTCTCATTATGTTTTTCTTCTTGTGTCTCATGTTGTGTCATTTTGTTGTGTCAACTTGCCATGCCTGCCTGTCACACCTGCTCTCTGTCTTCTTTAGGAGGCACCAGGAACCGTACCACAGACCTCCCGTATGGTACGTGGGAACCCAAATGCTTGAGCCACATCTGCTTCCCTATTTTTGAGATTAAGTTAGAAAAGGCTATGACTTCTGTCTTGGCCCCTTTCCCTTAAGAGCACTTGCTCTGGGGGAAGCCATTCTATGAACAGCTCTATAGAGAGACTCAGAGGACAAGAAACTGAAGTCTCCTGCCAATAGTCATATGAGTGAGCCATCTTTGAAGTGGATCCTACAACCCAGTTGAAGTATTTAGAGACTGACACATTGGCCAACAGCTTGACTGAAATCTCATGAGTGACCTTGAGACAGAACTACTCAGCTGAGTCACTTTCAAATTCCTGGTTCTCAGAAATCATGTGAAATAATAGATATTTGTTGTATTGAGCTTCTAAGTTTCAGAATAATTTGATAAACAAAAATAGGTAATAATTTAAAATGTTCCATTTTAATATTAAATAATAACTTTAAAAATATTTTTCAAAGTGTTCCTTCCTAGGTCTTTCATTATTCTACACAAAGAATGAGATTAAGCCCCTTCTCCAAAAAAATTGAATTATTTCTAAACAAATTTACAAATAAAATTACTATGTCCTACAATCAATCCAGCTTCTTCAACAAATAAATGTCATAGGGGAAAAAAGGTGAGAGAAAAATATTATTGATTAAAATAGATTTGAGACATACCAACCAAGTTTAATATGCAAAATTGATTGGATTCTGATTGTTTTAAAAAAGCAACTGTAAAAAGACATGATTGTGATAATCTTGGAAAATTGAACACTCAAACAGACATTTGCACACTGATGTTCATAGCAACATCATTCACAATGACCAAAAGATGGAAACAACCCAGGTGTCCATCAACCAATGAATGGGTAAACAAAATGTGGTATATACATATTATGGAATATTATGTTGCAGTAAGAAGAAATGAAATTGGGACACATGATAACATGGATGGATCTAGAAGACATCATGGTAAGTGAAATAAGCCAGACAAAAAAGGACAAATATTGCATGGTCTCACTAATGTGAACTAAATACAAAGAATAAACACATTGAGTTAAAATCTAGAGTATAGGTTATTAGGAGATAAGAGAAGGGCTGTGAAGGAGTACTGATGCTTAATATATGTAGAAGTTTTAATTTACTTGACTGTAAAAGTGTGAAAATGGATAGAGTTGACAGTAACACAGCTGGTTTATAAATGGGATTTTGGCTGAAAAGGGTAGTCTAGGGATGTAAATATCAAATGAAAGAAAGCTAGGGAATAATCTAGGGACTGAATAATACGTGAATCCAGAGGTGGATGAGAATTGTGGTTAATAGTACAAATGATAGGCCTCAAAGCAGGGCCTTTATGGATAACCAGAGATGGCATGAAGAAAACCTCAACACAAGAGTTAGACAAACACATTTATTACATCTGCAGAGTTAAGGAACCAAGATCAGTCCAAAGTGACTCAGACCCGACTCCCTGTGCTGCAGTTTTACTCTTGTTTACATACCTAAGTTACTACTAAGCATTTGTTTTGATTATACATTAGCTTTTATGCATATGGATGAACATATATAGCTAGTTATATAATTGTATGATTAGTATGTTCAAGAAATCATGCTTGGACATACAATGCATGATCAAAAAAGGGGTGGATAATTCCACCTCAGGTGGGAAATTTATTATGTTAATTAAGCAAGTTGAAGTGAAGATAGCAAGGGGCTTTTTCTGCACAGGTCCAGCCAACCGATTGAAGCTGGTTTTTTTTTTGTTTTTGTTTTTAAGGTATAACAGGGCCAGGTTGTTTTTATTTTATTTTATTTTATTTTTATTTATTTATTTATTTTTTTTATTTTTACCGGGAGGTCCCGGGGATCGAACCCGGGTCCCTCCATATGGGAGACGGACGCCCAACCAGTTGAGCCACATCTGACCCCCGAAGCTGGTTTTTATACTTCATTGTTTCAACAGGATGTTCTTGACCACAAAAAGCAGAATTTGGCACCAAGAGAAGGTTTCATCTCATTACCTTCTAACTTGCATATAATTCATTCCTTTGTATCCTAGCCACAGGGAGAAACAAGTTACTTTCAGGTATTCGGTCATCATCCTACACCCATCACAAATGCAAGAATGTTCTTCTGTGAAGTAGAATGTATGTACATCATTACTGCAGGGTCGTGGGAATGTGAAGAAGCATGGGAAAAATACAATTAATGTAACCTATGGACTATAGTTAACAGCAATACTGTAATATTCTTGCATCAATGCCAAAGATGTACTGTGTTAATAAGAGGGGGTATGGAAAAAATATACCAAATGTAGGCTGTGAACCATAGTTAGTGGTAATAGTCTGATGATATTATTTCATAATCCATAACAAATGTCCCACAATGGTGTGGTGTGTTGGTGAAGGGGTGTTGTATAGGAATTCTACACATGTGCATGATTGTTTTGTAAGTTCACAACTTCTGTAATAAAAATATATTTTAAAAATAAATTTAAAAGTCTATGGTGATGATAACTCATATATTCCAAAAATAATTTGGCACATTTCCTGACAGATATCTGCCTTAACATAGCCCTAACATTTCTCAAAGGTAAATACAAAACCTCTCCTCCTCTCTTTTGAAGTTTTCCCTTCTAAACAAAACAGAGGAAAAATTCCATACACAGAAATTGCCTCCTAAACTGTTGCAAAGTCAATTACAGATAAATAAATAGCCGATGAACCTTTGGCCTGATAAGTAAAACCAATTCCACTTGAAAGTTGAAGCCTTAGCTGAATGAAGACTGAGAATTCAACTTCTGAGTATAGCTTAACATATTACCATTGATCAGAAATAAAAGTTTAACTTTTATAAAATACAGAATGCCAAGATTAAAAGAATATGGTTAATGGGAGAATTTTAACCAGGGTAAATGAATTTAGTAGGGATGAAAAATCAGTCCAGTTTTGACAAGGCCCCTGATGTGTCTAGAGCTTCTAAATAATCAAGCAGCTCTCAAACTAGTTACTCTTAGCCCTGCGGTAGAAAGATGCAGTGTGCCTATGCCACTATAAAATAAACATCTTCTTGAAGGCTCTATTGTACTTGAAGATTTGCTTGTATTTTAAAAAAACCACACATTATTTTCATACAAACTGGTCTGTACTCAGAGTAGAATGCAAAAGTTCATATACAATTTTAAAGATAAAACAATAAACTTCAGAGAAATTCCACACTGGTCACTTTGGCTATTCTTGAAAATAATTAAAAGTGCTGATGTTGAATTCTGAAGAGAATTGTCAGAATATGGCATCAGATTAGACAGGCAAGGTTCAGCTCTCTCACAAAAACAACAGAGAAAGACCCAAAAGCTGTCCAAGGGACCTGCTTTGGGGGTTACCAGACCAAGACAGTGCTTCACAACTCCCAGGACATAGAAACAAACAACAAATGTGAGTTACCAAAACCCCATGGTGGCTGGGAAGGACTCCCATCTCCCACCCCCAAGATATTAAGCTGGGGTAAAACCCTTTGGTCATTGCAGCTGATGGAGAGAGGAACAGACATATTCCTCCCTGTCAGCTGTTACAAGGGAAAAGGGAGGGGGAGTTGGAGGGCTTTGCGTCAGTGAATTTGGCCAGTGGAGCCTGCTTTGAATCTCGGCTCTGGCCAGACCAAAACACAGGAAAACAGATATCCTCTCTGTGGAAAGATGTGCTTATGAGCGCCATCTGCTGGCCGGTATGGAAATTGCATGGACAAAAACTGCTTTTGGGTCTCTGTATTCCTGGAAGAAAATCTGCACCCCATTAGTGAGTCCCTGTGATTTTGATTATTTTAACTGGATTATTTTAGAGACTTAGAATAAGTTGGACCAAATATCAAAGAAGAGCTATGAAAAAACAAACCCTAGGCAAGAGACAAATAATGATAATCGGAGTAAATTCACCAACATATTCAGATGCCAAGACATCAGCAAAAAATTACAAGCCATACTAGGAAACAGGAAGAGATGGCCCAGCCAAAAGAACAAGCCAAATATCCTGAAGAGATACAGGATCTAAGACAATTAATCAATGATAATCACACAACTCTCCTAAATCAATTTAAAGAATTGGAAGAAAATATGACTAAAGAGATGAAGGATATGAAGAAGACACTGGGTGAGCATAAAGAACAATTTGAAAGTCTGCAAAGAAAAGTAACAGAGCTTATGGGAATGAAGGACATGATAGGTGGGATTAAAAATACATTAGAGGTTCATAAGAGCATATTTGAATTGCTCAAAGACAGAATTATTCATTTCAAAGACAGAACATCTGAATGGGAAAAGACAAGATTCAAGAAAGAGAAGAGAATGTAAAAAATGGAGCAGGTTCTCAGGGAAATAAATAACAATACAAAACACACAAACATACACATCATCTGTGTCCCAGAAAAGAATGGAAAAGGTACAGAAAGATATTAGAGGAAATAATGAATGAAAATTTCCCAACCCTTATGAAAGACATAAATATCAATGTCCAAGAAAGACAATGCACCCCAAACAGAATAAATTCAAATAGACTTACCCCAAGACACCTACTATTCAGAACGACAAATATCAGAGATAGAGTGGATTCTGAAAGCAGCAAGAGAAAAGGAAAGCATCACATACAAGGGAACCTCGATAAGATTAAGTGCCAACCCCTCATCAAACACCATGGAGGAAAGAAGAAAATGGTATGATGTATTTAAGGTACTTGAAAGAGAAAAACTGCCAGCCAAAAATTCTGTATCTGGCAAAGCTGTCCTTCAAAAATGAGGGTGAGTTAAAAGTCTTCACAGACAAAAACTGATAGAATATGTTATCAAAAATGGGAATTACAAGAGATACTAAAGGGAGTGCCTCAGACTGAATGGAAAAAACAAGGGCGAGAGACTTAGAGAAGAGTGTAGAAATGAGTATTAGGAAGGGTAAATTAAATGGTAAAAAGACAGACAATAGTATGATATAACAACAGAAAGCTGAAGAACAAAATAGATGAAGTCAGTAATGTTTTTACAGTAATGATATTGAATGTTAATGGCTTCAATTCTCCAATCAAAAGACATAGAGTCATAGAATGGATAAAAAATATGAGCTATCTATATGTTGTCTACAAGAGACTCACTTTAGATGTAAGGACATAACCAGGTTAAAAGTGAAAGGCTGGAAAAAGCTATTCCATGCAAATAGTAACCAAAAAAAAAAAAAAAGGCTGGAGCAGCTAAACTAATATTGGACAAAGTAGATTTAAAATGCAAAATTGTTATAAGAGATGAAGAAGGTCATTATATATTAATAAAAGGAGCAATTCATCAAGAAGAAATAACTATACTAAATATGCACCTAACCTCAGTGCCCCTAGATACATGAGGCACACATTGGCAAAACTGAAGGGAAAAATAGCTGTCTCTACAATAATAGTTAGACTTCGATATACCACTCTCAGTATTGGATAGAACATCTGGACAGAGGATGAATAAAGAAACAGAGAGCTTGGATAATATGATAAGTGAACTAGACCTAAGAGACATCTATAGAGCAATGCACCTCAAAACAGCAGGGTATACATTCTTTTCAAGTGCTCATGGATCCTTCTTCAAGAGAGACCATATGTTGGGTCACAAGACAAGTTTCAATAAATTTTAAAAGATTGAAATTATACAAAACACCTTCTCTGACCATAACAGAAAGAAGCTGGAAATCAATAATGGATGGAAAAAGGGAAAATTCATAAATATATAGAGATTAAACAACACACTCTTAAATAATCAGAGGGTCAAGGAAGAAATTGCAAGAGAATTCATCAAATATCTTCAGATGAATGAAAATGAGAACATAACATATCAAAACCTAAAGGACACCACAAACGCAAGTACTGAGAGGGAAATTTATAGCCCTCAATACTTACATTAAAACAAGAAGAAAGAGCTAAAATTGAAGATGTAACTGCACACCTGGAGGAACTAGAAAAAGAACAGCAAAGTAGTCCTAAAACAAGCCAAAGGAAAGAAATAGTAAATATCAAAGCAGAAATAAATGAAATCAAGAAAAAAAAAAAAAAAACAATAGAGAGAAGCAACATAACCAAAAGTTGGTTCTTTGAGAAGATCAACAAAATTGACAAACCCTTAGCTAGACTGACAAAGAAAAAAAGAGAGAAGATGCAAATAAATAAAATCAGAAATACGAGGGGGGCATTACCACTGACCCTTCAGAAATAAGAAAGATCATAAGAGGGTACTATGAACAATTGTATGCAAAAAACCTAGACAATGTAGACGAGATGAACAAATTCCTAGAAACACATGAACCACCTACACTGACTTTAGAAGAAATAGAAGACCTCAACAAACCAATCACAAATGAAGAGATTGAAACAATCATCAAAAAACCTCCCAAAAAGCAGGCACTCAACCACTGAGTTACATCCACTCTCCATCAGTAAATTCTTGTATTTAATCAGCTTTTACTAGGTTATGCTGTATTAACAACAACAAATGTCTATTTCTCATTTGTTTAATGCTGTTTCTTTGTTGGCTGTGACTCTGTTCCATGTCATCTTCACTCCAGGATCCATGCTGAAGGAACAGCCCCTTTCTGGGACATAGCCATTCTTATAGCAGAGGAAGAAGGAGATAGCAGACACATGAATCATTTTTTTTTTTTTTTGAGCAAGTCACAAGGACAAGCCTAACCTCATGGGCCCAGGAAATAGATTCTTACCTATGTCACAATGTATAAATTGATGTGTGTATGTGAATTGTGGAAAAAGAGATAATCTTATTCAATATTCTAAGATTTTGATTGAAAAATCTGAGGCCCAAGAAGGGGAAACGAATTTCTTGGTGTCACTTATCTGCTTTGGGGCACCTCTGATAAAAAGATATCTCCAGTGGTATTTACCTTTTTGTTTGTACAACTATATTACAAATGAGAAGAATGGGGTAGGCCAACAAATTCAAATTAATGCTCCTGTCTGATGTTTTTCTTCTATACCCAACAAAATACTTCCTATATAGAAGTAATATAAATTATTTCTATTGTGTTAGATTGGTGCAAAAGTAATTGCAGTTTTGCATTGTTGAAATTTGCCATTTGATATTGGAATACATTCTTAAATAAATGTGGTTATGTTATACATCATTTGAATGTGCATTTCTCACTTTGCTTTTTTGCTAATGACGTATTACTTGCTGTTTATTTTATATTTATTTTAGACTATGGAAATGATGTTAGACAAAAAGCAAATTCAAGTGATTTTCTAATTTGAGTTCAAAATGGGTCATAAAGCAGCGGAGAAAACTGGTAACAAACATACACTGCAGTGGTGGTTCAAGCAGTTTTGCAAAGGAGATGAGAGCCTTGAAGATGAGAAGCATAGCGGCCGGCCATCAGAAGTTGACAACAATCAATTGAGAGGAATCATCGAAGCTGACAACTACACAAGAAGTTGCCGAAGACCTCAATGTCAACCATTCTTTGGTCATTTGAAGCAAATTGGAAAGGTGAAAACGCTGGATATGTGGGTGCCTCGTGAGCTGACCGAAAATGAAAAACATCGTCATTTTGAAGTGTCGTCTTCTCTTATTCTATGCAACAACAACAAACCATTTCTCGATCAGAATGTGATGTGCAAGGAAAAGTGGATTTTATACGACAACCGGCGATGACCAGCTCAGTGGTTGGACCAAGAAGAAGCTCCAAAGTACTTCCCAAAGCAAAACTTGCACCAAAAAAGGTCATGGTCACTGTTTGGTGGTCTGCTGCGGGTTTGATCCACTACAGCTTTCTGAATCCTAGCGAAACCATTACATCTGTGAAGTATGCTCAGCAAATTGATGAGATGCACTGAAAACTACAATGCCTGCAGCCGGCATTGGTCAATGGAAAGGGCCCAATTGTTCTCCACAATGCCTGACTGCACGTGGCACAACCAACGCTTCAAAAGTTGAATGAATTGGGCTACGAAGTTTTCCCTCATCCGCCATATTCACCTGACCTCTCACCAACTGGCTACCACTTCTTCGAGCATCTCGACAACTTTTTGAAGGGAAAATGCTTCCACAACTAGAAGGATGTAGAAAATGCTTTCCAAGAGTTCATCGAATCCCGAAGCACGGATTTTTACACTACAGGAATGAACAAACTTATTTCTCGTTGGCAAAAATGTGTTGATTGTAATGGTTCCTATTTTGATTAATAAAGATGTGTTTGAGCCTAGTTATAATGATTTAAAATTCATACAAATAGTGGTTTGTGTTGTGAAAATTTTGATTTTTACCCACAATAAAAAATAAATAAATAAATAAATAAATTTTGTAGTGATAATGCATAACATTGTGATTATACTAAAAGCCATTGATTGTACATTTTGTATGGATTGTATGTTATGTGAATATGTCTCAATAAAACTGCTTTAAAAGTTAAAAAATAAAAATAAAAATAAAATAAAAAATAAAATAAAATTCATGGTCCAAAACTGCTATTAATTTTCTACCAACCTAATAAATGTCATAGACATGGCATTAGGTTTTTTTAAATTATATATATACTTTTTTAGTTTTATAAAAGATACTTATATTACATAAATGTTACATAAATAATACAGGGGATTTCTGTATGCCCCACTCCCTACCTCTCCCACATGTTCCAATATTAACAATATCTTTCATTAGTATGGAACATTTGTTACAATTGATGAACACATTTTGGAGCATTGCCACTAAGCATGGATTATAGTTTACATTGTAGTTTACACTCTCTTCCCACACATTTTTGTAAGTTATGACAAGATATATAATGGCCTGTATCTGTCATTGCAATGTCATTCAGGACAATTCCCAAGTCCTGAAAATGCTCCAACTTACACCTATTTTTCCCTCTCCCCCGCCCCCACCTCAGATCCTTCAAGGGCCACTGCCTCCACATCAACGATAAAAGTTCTTCCATTGCTAGAATCACAGTAAATCTACAGTAGAATAACAGTAAATCTACTCCAGTCCATCGTTCATTCCCCAATCCTGAAGATTCTGGAATGGTGATGCCCACTCAGTTTCCATTAGAGAGGGGGCTTAGATCCCAAGGGGCAGATGGATGGGACTATCTTGCTTGCAGTTCAGACTCTCTCTGTTCCTTGAGATGGTCACTGTCCACCATCACCTCCTTGTTAGCTGTCCTGGGTGAGTACAATGAAATTGAGAGTAGGTGTTGCAACTTTGTTGAGATTCAGTGCCCAACTGATACATGGACAGCCCAAAGATTTAAGTCTCTTGGACATACATCTATCAACTCTAATACTAACTATACATTCAAGTGGAAGGGACAGAAGAGACATGTGTAGGGAAACCACAACTGAGTCCAACTCTGTCACACTGGGGGGCATAAATTCCAAAGTAGAGGCCACTGGCAGGGCGCCAAACTCCTGAGCTGTCTGCCCTGTCTATAGTGTCTGGATGTCTCCAGAGTCCTCAGGAGCTCTGCTATTTGAGGCAATATTTACTGTGGCAGTCAATGAGATCATGCTGAGATGTGCATAAGCATAACCTCTGGAATGACCTCCCAACTCACTTTGAAGTCTCATGGCCATAAAAACTCATTTGTCTTTACCCTTTCCCCCTTTTGGTCAAGGTCTTTTTCCAGTTGCATTGATGGTTGGTTCTTGGTAGTAATCCCTCAGTGCTAGGAAGGCTCATCCCCAGGAGTCATGTCCCATGTTGGGGGGAAGGTAATGCATTTATATGCTGACTTTGGCTTAGAGACAGGTGACATTTGAGCAGCAAGGAGGTTCTCAAGAGGTAACTCTTAGACACCCTATAATACTAAGCTATGTTTCAATGTCATAAGTAAAGGTTCATAAGTGAATTCATCAATACAACAGATCTTACAGTGATGAAAGATATAATGTCAAAAATTTTTTTAATTTTATATTTTTTAATTATTTTTTATTATTTCAATTTTATTTTTAAATTTTTTGTATTTTATTTGTTATTTTTAAAACCATCATTATTATTTCATTTTCTTATTAATTGTATTTGGTTATTTTGTTGGCTTCATGTTTGAAGAAGTTTTGGATCACAGAAGGGTTATAACTCTGGCAGGGGAGGATCATTGTTGTGGGGTGTCAGTGATGGGGGATGCATGGGAGGAAGTTCACTTGGGGCATATCTATAAGTCATATGAATGTGTTCAAGTGTTCATGGGGCATTGCCACGGTGGGTGGAGATTCACACAATAACCCTAAGAATATTGAATTCCTATCTTGGGGAGCTCTGCCACATTCTCTAATGGGATAGCAAGAATCCCCAAGTACAAGAGCAGTGACTAGTGAAGGAGATATTAGGTCTTATTAAAATTACAAACTCAGAAAGCTTTTTTAAAAATCCCAAAGATGAAAAGCACGGACCAGATGGTTCAGATGGCTTCACAGGTGAATTCTACCAATCATTCAAAGACGAACTAATACCAGTCTTGCTCAACATCACTCTAATACCTAAACCAGATAAAGATATTATGAAAAAAGGAAATTACAGACCAATATCTCTAATGAATATAGATGCAAAAATCCTCAACCAAATACTTGCAAACCAAATCCAAAAGCACGTTTAAAGAATAATACAACTTGAGGCGGCGTCTTTAGCGGCGCCCAGTGCAGGATGGTGCTTGGGGCGGCGGTGGCTGCGGTGGCGGCGGCGTTGTTGGCGGCAGCCGGGGCTCTGGCGGCAGCAGCGGTGGCGGCAGCAGCGGTGGCGGCGCCGTCAGGTGGTGTAAAACGGCAGATTTCGAGGAGTTGAGGAATATGGTTTCTAGTTTTAGGGTGTCTGAACTACAAGTGTTACTGGGCTTTGCTGGATGGAATAAAAGTGGGCACAAGCATGATCTCCTCATGAGGGCTCTGCATTTATTGAAGAGTGGCTGCAGCCCTGCGGTTCAGATTAAAATCAGAGAATTGTACAGACGCCGATACCCACGAGCTATTGAAGGACTTTCTGATTTATCCACAATAAAATAATCGGTTTCAATTTGATGGTAGCTCATCACCTGTAGAACCTGACTTGGCCGTAGCTGGAATCCATTCATTGCCTTCCACTTCAGTTACACCTCACTCACCATCCTCTCCTGTTGGTTCTGTTTTGCCTCAAGATACTAAACCCACGTTTGAGATGCAGCAGTCATCTTCCCCAATTCCTCCTGTTCATCCAGATGTGCAGTTAAAAAAAACTTTTATGACGTCCTTGATGTTCTCATCAAGCCCACCAATATGTTCAAAGCAGTATTCAGCGATTTCGAGAGAGGTTTTTATTTTTGCTTTGACACCTCAACAAGTTAGAGAGATATGCATTTCAAGAGATTTTTTGCCAGGTGGTAAAAGAGATTATACAATCCAAGTTCAGCTGAGACTTTGCCTGGCAGAGACAAATTAGTTGCCCTCAAAAAGATAATTATCCCAATAGTCTATGTATAAAAGTAAATGGGAAGCTGCTTCCTTTGCCTGGCTATGCACCACCACCTAAAAATGGGATTGAACAGAAGCGTCCGGACACCCCTTGAATATTACATCTTTAGTTAGGTCATCTTCAGCCGTGCCAAATCAGATTTCTATTTCGTGGGCATCAGAAATTGGAAAGAGTTACTCCATGTCTGTGTATCTTGTACGGCAGCTCACATCAGCCATGTTATTACAGAGGTAAAAAATGAAAGGTATTAGAAACCCTGATCATTCCAGAGCACTAATTAAAGAAAGACTTACTGCAGATCCTGATAGTGAAATTGCTACAACTAGCCTTCATGTATCCTTAATGTGTCCTAGACTGTGGGGGAAAATCAGTCAGCAACTCTGAGATAAAACCAACCCACATGAAAAACAAGCAGACTGTACTTTACACATATAATTGTGCTATTGGAGTACCAAAGAAGAGATGGACAAGGTCATGAATAGTGAATGAAGGATCTTAAAAATCAGTAGTTTTGCAGGAGAGCCTTTCCAGTTGAAAGGAACTGTATGAGAAAAGCAATGGAATTAGGAATTTATAATGTTGTTTGGGGGCATTTGAAGCCACCATTATAAAAAATGAAAAATGTTTAAAATGGAGAGACTTGTGTTAGAGCAAGAAAGGAGTAATTTGTTGGGTTCCTAATATATGTTCCTTATTTACCTCTCTGAGCAAACTTATGTGGAGGATTTGTCCCTATTTTGTAGATGAGAATACTGAGACTAAAGGAGGTTGGCTTACCCAGATCACAGCTAGTTAGTAGTAGGACATTGATAAAAATTTTGGTCTTTGGACATTATTCCAGTTTTCTCTCCAATATACCACGTTCCCAGATTTGGCTAAAATATAAATATTGTGATTATAAGTTCTCCTCTCTATTGCCCTAGAAAGTGGTATTTCCTAGAGCTTTATTTTTTATCATCATTAATTAAGAAACGAAACAGTTGGGGAGCAGGTGAAGCTCAGTGGTTGAATGCCTGCTTCCCATGTATAAGGTCCCAGGTTCAATCCCCAGTACCTCCTAAAATACAAAACAAAAAACAGTTAACTTACCTTTATTGGAAAGGAATTGAATTATATGAAATTGGGAACCTATGATTATCAAACCAGAGACAAGGTTTGCAGTCCTAGGAGGAGGTCGTTCATGCCTTAGGTAGTGGTATAGGCCTTGGAAGCTCTTGTTTGGATCCAAACCTCCTCATGCCACAAGTTCTATGCAAATCTTTTGAAAATTTTTTGTTGTCCTTTTGTTTTGTTTTCTGTTTTTATATACTTTTAAAAAGTTTTTTAAAGATACTTAGATTATATAAATGTTACATAAAAAATATAGGGGGACTGGGTTGTGGTTGCTGAGGTTGCAGTCGCATCAAGAGGAGGCCTTTGCCACCAGTCTGGATCTGGGATGTGGAAGAATGTGAAGTTGTCATCCTGGTTCCAGAAGGTGGATGTGAATGAGTATGACGAGAACAAGTTTGTGGACAAGGAAGATGGTGGTGATGGCCATGACCCTATGAGGGCGAGGTGGACTCCTGCCTGCAGCAATGAAACATGACAACTGCTTTACAAGCAGCTCTGAAAAGTCTCCCTATCAATACCAAGAGTCAGAGAGTGAACGATCGGGCAGGCAGCATTGTCTTGAAGGTGCTCATCTCTTTTAAAGCTAGTGATATTGAAAAGGCAGTTCAACCTCTGGACAAGAATGGTGTGGATCTCTTAATGAAGTATATTTATAAAGGCTTTGAGAGCCCCTCTCACAATAGTAGTGTTATGTTATTGTAATGACATGAAAAGACACTTGCAGTTGGAAGAGTAGGGGCCGTCATTCAAGTCTTGACTGCAAGGAAAACTGTATAGTCAGCAGGAACTGGATATCTGCCATTGGTGTGGGAGTTGCTGGTACAAAGACCAAAATAAACAAATGCCACCGCTGCCCTTTGGATAGCATCTGTTTCTCTCAACTTTGCCCTTTTTCTTCCTTTTTCATATCTTTAAGGAAGAAAATTACATATCAGTTTAACTTTAATGAAAATTGGGATAATAGGAAATTTTGTTTCAACAGGAGTGGTTCATGCTCTCAAAAACTATTTCAGTGATATATATATACCAGTCTGTATATAGTGTAATTTATATGCAAGTTTAATTCTATTGGCTGGATTTTTATTTTGTTTTGTTTCATTTTTGACTAATACTGAGAGATGTGGTCAGAATTTGAGACCAGTTTCCTAACTCATTTCCTAACAAAAGCAGTGATCTTTACGAAATATATGTTTGAGAGACTGGCAGCTATTAACATTGCAAAACTGGACCATACTTCTCCTATTTAAGTAAATGTGTTTATGGAGCACACCACAGGTGAACTCCACAGGTGAACACCACTACCAACTTCCAGTTTTGTTTCTGCTTGCCTCCAGATAATGTATGCTGTGAGTTTTTAAGTATGCTTTCTTCCTCTCAGCATCCAAAAATCATGGCTTCTCAATTTCTTTGTGGTTACCCAGGGTCCAGGGCAAGGAGTATTGCTATATACAAATGTATCTGTAAAATATCAGAGCCTATTTGGCATGAGCATAAAACTTTTGTCCCAATAATATGGCCCTATTTGGGGAAACTGTAATCCAAATCAGAAGAGATTCAGAAACTGATGTAGTTCGAACTTTAGGTAGCCTCTAAATGAAATGCTATTTTCTTTAAAATATAGAAGCTGCCTTAGACATCATGAGGTGTACAATTAGTATTTAATATGCCCTATAAATGTCTTCAGTGTTCTTCAAGGGATCTCAAAAGATTTGATTCAGATACAAACCAATATACATTCCGTATTTTATCTCAGTGTTTTTTTTAAAAGAAAATGCCACACAGCAAAAAGTGTTTACTTTCTTGGACAAACCAAATCAGTTCTCAAGAAAATGATTGCTGCTTACAAAAAGCTATTCAATAGCTCCAAAACCACCCAAATGCATATGACCAGGAGGGAAATTGGCCTGTGTTTAGTATTTACATTGGACACCAGTTTCACAATCATTGACTTATGTGAAAACTGGTGCAGAAATTCTATAAACTACTGTTTTTGATAAAAAATTAAAAAAAAGAATTATACAACATGATCAAGTGGGTTTAATCCCATGTATGCAAGGGTAGTTCAACCCAAGGAAATCAATTAGTGTAATAAACCACATTGATAAATTGAAGAAGAAAAATCATATGATCCTCTCAATAGATGCAGAAAAGGCATGTGACAAAATACAGCACCCTTTCTTCATAAAAAACACTCCAAAAGATAGGAATAGAAGGAAGCTTTCTCAATATGGTAAAGTGCATATATGCAAAACCTACAGCTAGCATTGTACTCAATGGTGAAAGACTGAAAGCTTTCCCTCTGAGATCAGGAACAAGACAAGGATGCCCACTGTCACCATTATTATTCAATATTGTGCTTGAAGTCCTAGCTAGAGCAATTAGGCTAGATAAAGAAATAAAAGGCACCCAAATAGGAGAGGAAGAAGTAAAACTTTCCTTATTCGCTAAAGATATGATCCTATATCTAGAAAATCCTGAAAAACCCACAATAAAGCTACTAGAATTAATAGACGAGTTCAGCAATGTGGCAGGATACAAGATTAATACAAAAAAAATCAGTAGCATTTCTATACACTACTAATGTGCAATCTGAGGAGGAAATCAGGAAAAAATTCCATTTATAATAGTGACTAAAATAATAAAATATTTAGGAATAAACTTAACCAAGGACATAGAGGACCTGTATTCAGAGAACTGTAAAACATTGCTAAAAGAAACTGAAGATGACTTAAATAAATGGAAGGACATTCCATGTTCATGAATTGGATTCTACCCAAACTGATTTACAGAATCAATGCAATCCCAATAAAAATCCCAAAGCCTTTTTGCAGAAATCAAAAGCCAATAATCAAATTTATTTGGAAGGGTAAGCAGCCCCAAACAGCCAAATTTGTCTTAAAAATCTTGGAGGACTTACCTCAAGAGTTTAAAACATATTACTTAGCTACATTGGTAAAAAACAAAACAAAACAAAATACAGCATGGTACTGGCATAAAGACAGACATATTGACCAATGGAACAGATTCGAGAACTCAGAAATAAACCCTCACATCTACAATCAAGTGATTTTTGACAAGGCTGTTAAGCTCATCCACCTGGGCCAGAACAGTCTATTCAATAAATGGTGCTGGGAGAACTGGATAGCCATATCAAAAAAAAAAAAAGAAAGAAAGAAAGAAGATCCCGATGTCCTACCTTATTTAAAAATTAACTGAAAATGGATCAAGGATCTAAATACAAAAACAACAGTCATAAAACTCCTAGAAGAAAATATAGGAAATCACCTTCAAGATCTTGTGGTAGGTGGTAGTTTCTTAAACTAAACATCCAAAGCAGGAGCCACAAAAGGAAAAATAGAATACCCGCTTTTCACTTTGCCAATTGGACATATGTCTTTATTGGTCTTTATTGGTCATTCAAGTGGGGCAAAGGAAACTTCCTTTTAAAACTCAGGCAAACTGAGTGTTTGTCTTGTATCCTGTCACAGGAAACAAATTTAAAAAAGAAAGAAAGAAAGAAAAAATAGATAAATGTGACCTCTGCAAAATTCAACACTTTTGCACTTCAAAGGACTTTGTCAAGAGGGTAAAATGGCAGGGGAAGCATAGAGAGATTTAGAGATGATGAGGTTTGTTTTTGTTTGGTTGGTTGGTTTTTTGGTTTTTAATATTATTATTATTACTGGAGTAATGAAAATGCTCTAAAAATGATTGGAGTGATAAATGCACAATTATGTGATTATACCAAATACCATTGATTGTACACTTTGGATGGATTTATGCTTTATTAATATGTATCAAATAAATTGATTTGTTGAAAAAGAAAAGTGCAGATGATGTAGGCAGCTTCTAAGATGTCCGCCAATGATCTTTACCTCCTGGTATTCAGTCCCTAGTAAAATCCCTCCCCTTGACGGTGAGCTGGACTTACTGAAACTCTTCTAATAAAAAGAATATGGCAGAAATAATGGGAAGTCACTTCCAAGATTAGGTTACAGAAAGACTGTATGTGGCATCTTTCCTAGGTTCTCTTTCACCCTCTTTCTTCTGCTCTGAGGGAAACCAGCTGCCACAATGTGAACTATGCTATGGAGAAGAACCAATGTCTCCAACCAAAAACCAGTTAAGAACCTGAAGTCTGCCAATAGCCACATAAGTGAGCTTGGAAATGAATCCTCCCCCATTTGAGTCTTCAGATGCTGGCAGCCAGAACAGACACATTGCAACCTTATGGAAGTCCCTGAACCAGGGACACTCAGTTAAGGTACACCTAGATTCCTAAGGCACAGAAACTGAGATCATAAATGTTTGTTATTGTAAGCCACTGAAGTTGGGGGGTAATATGCTAAGCAGCATTAGATAACAAATACAGCATGCAAAAATAAGTTACACCTCCCATCCCTCTCCTATGTAATTAGCTACAAGATAACTATCTCTATTAGGATTCCTTGCTTTCAAAGTTGAGCCAACACAAAGCAAAAAGGGAGGGAGGGAGAGAGAAAGACAGAGATAGAACCAGCTTACTTTAAGGATTTGTGGGACATACTACTATTTTCTGCTCTGAAAAATTCTAATTCTTCAGAAATATAAAAGGAGAAAGGATAAAAGGAAAGAAGAGTTTGGCTCAATCCCTATTCCTCTCTTCCAATTTTGCGGGTGATCACCAGCCAACTATGAGTTTCTTATTGAATAAAGATTAAAATAAACCAATACTAACCCCATCCCATAATAATCTTAGTTTCTTCACAGTTTCCTGTACTAGCTAGTCACATTACAGGGAAAACCCTATTTAAAAAACTACCATTTTACTTTACTAGTCTCTATCCCCTTAAACAGACAAGGTACAGAGCTGAGCCTCAGTTTCCTACTCTTGTCATGACAGCATCCTGCATCTTTAATGCTATATGCTGTATAAAACCATTTATGTAACATCATATAACATGCTTAGAGCTACTTTTGAACATCCTGTACACAACTCCTACCTTTCTATAAAAGGACATGTGAACCTGAATATACATAAATATTAAAATTTTACTATATAGTAATAACTAGAAGAAAAGCTGATCTGGTGTGGTGAAAAAGACCAATTTTTAAAATATATTTTGTACTTTCAGGTACATCATTTAAAAAGTAAGATACAAGTGACATTATATAATCAAGTAAAATATTCATTTAAAAATATCCATAATCAATGACAACAATAACACTGCATCAAAGTTCTGATGTTCAATTTTAGATCAAGAACTGTGAGATTTCTTTCATGTACCTTAATTTTTTTATACTACAGTTAGATAAAGCTACTGAATTTTAATTCCCATTAATCTTTAGTTAAAACTTAAAATTGTTAAGTGGAAGAAATTTTGAACTTTTTCTTAAAAAAGAATTATACTGAGCTCAAATTATTATCAAATCTAAATTATAAGTGAAATGTTATTAGTAGATATTCACTGACAGGTCTCACATGCTTTCTTTTCTTCTCTAATATCTGCCAATCTATGAAAATGAGAAAAATGAGTGATAGCACCTACATTAATACAGGGAGTATGAATTGAGTAGGAGAAAATGAATAGGTTGGGCACAAAATCTATGTTTAGTATGTTTGGGATGGCTCACTTAAAGGCTAAGGAATTGCTACAATCAACCACTGGGTCCTCTTCAAAAAATAATATATGTTAAACTAGCTATAGTTCTAGAATAGATGGCAATGCATTATAACTCAGTGATGTATCCAGATACATAAACTGTAATTTACTTGATACACATGTCACCTTTACACAGTCCTTTACAAATCCAACTCTGATGGGAGCATAATGGTGACCTTAATCCTTTAGCTTTATGAAATTTCACAAGTTTGGTGCTATTACTCAACATTGCTGTTGCGCCCACTCCCTCTATTTGACATATATACAATTTAAGGGAGTGATTTTTCCATTACTAAGATATATGGGGGAAGATAGCAGAGTAGAAAGCTCCAGTAATCCATCTATTCACCATAACAACTATTAAACAGGCAGGAACTGACTGAATCAAATATTTTGAAACTCCAGAATCCAGTAGAACACTGTACAGCAACCAGGGAAGAGTGGGAAGAGGAGGCTGGTAAATTATGGTAAATACCAGTAAATTGCTCTCTCTGCATGGCAGTTACCACCTCCCAACCCCCACTCTCACAGCAGGCAGCAGTGAGATCCATCCTCTGGCATAGCTCACTGGTGGTATGGGCCAATTGCTGATCATGGCTTTTGTTTAGCTACTTTGGATTGCTGGGGGCCTGGCTCTGAGGGCACCCATTATCCCAATCTGCTCCAGACAAAGGCAGCAAAGGAGACTTAAAGATGGTATGCTTCCTCAGAGCTGTGGAGGACAGTTGAAGGGCTGTATTTGCTGGAAAAGTCAAAACAGCACAGCTTTGGGGAGCAATGGAAGAAGCTTTTGATGTCCTTCCTGGCTCCTCCCTCACCCACTACAAGGCAGTTTGGAGACAGCCAGCACTCCTTTTGTGGGTCCGTGGCCTTGTTATAAATGGGAAATATTGACTTGGGAAACTCCTCTCCTGTGTGTGCCCTTCCCAAAATTTGTCCACCAGGAAAAAGCAGCTTGAGACAACAAAAGCAGTGTAAGAAACAATTGAAGTAGACAGCCTCAGGAAAAGGCTTTTGTACTTTAAGCCTGGCAGTAGAATGCCAAGGAAAGGGAGAAGGTCTATTTTCTGGGAAGCAGAGGGGGCATTCAAATTCCTATAAACAGGGGAACTCCTACAGCCACAATCACCAGTCCAAGACAAGCACAAACTCAGAAAGACAATGAGGACCCTGCACTTTGCATTCACATTTGGTGGACCTTCCTGATAGGAGGGCTGACATTCAAGAAAACTTCTGTCATATGACTGTCTGGTTACAAACTCAAGAAACAGACATCTCAAGGAATAAAACCCAGAGTTATCATTTTAAAATATTAAAATGAACACTAAGCAACAAAAGACAAAGAAACAGGAAATGATGGCCAACCCAAAGGAAGAGGTTAAAAATCCAGAAAGCATGAACAAAGAAGATCAGACTGCAGACATAACAGAAAAACACTCTTAAAAATGACTTTCAATATGTTCAAGAAGATGAAGGAAAATACAGAGAAAGAGCTAAAGAATATCAGGAAAACAATGAGTGAGCAATATAAGAATCTAAGTAAAGAGATATAAATATTAAAAAGGAACCAAACAGAATGACTGGAGTTGAAGACCACAGTAACTTAAATGAAAAGTTCCCAGGAGGGCTTCAATTGCAGATTGAAGTTGCCAAAAAAAGAAACAATGAACTCAAAGACAAGACAATTGAAATGAGTCAGGCTTAGGAGCAGAAAGAAAAAAGAATTATAAAAGGTGAAAATAGCCTAAGAGAACTCTGGGACAATATCAAGTGTACCAATATATGCATTATGGGATTCCAAGAAGGAAAAGTAAGAGAAAGGGGCAGAAGGAATATTCAAAGAAATAATGACAGAAAACTTCCTTAACTTAGCAAAAGACCTGAATATGCATATCCAAGAAGCCCAGAAAACACCAAACAGGCTAAACTTGAAGAAAAATACTCCCCATCAAATACTGATCAAACCACTGAATGCAAAAGTAAAGGAGAGCATTCTGAAAGGTGCAAGAGAAAAGCAATGAGTTATGTACAAGAGAGTCCCAATTAGATAAAGTGCCAATTTCTCAGCAGAAACCATGGAGGCAAGAAGGCAGTCAGTTGAAATACCTAAAGGGCTGAAAGAAAGCAATTGCCAACCAAGAATTTTATATCTGGCAATTATTTCTTTCAAAAATGAGGGAGAGATTAAGACATTGCCAGACAAACAAAAGTTGAGGGAGCTCATCGCCACTAGACTTGCCCTATAAATAATGCTAAAGGGAGTTCTTCAAACTGAAAGGAAAGGACACTAAACAGATGTGCAAAGCAGCACAAAGAAAGAAAAACCTCCATCAAATTAGAGCAATTATAAATGCCAGTACTATTGTGTAGTATTATTTGCTATGTAATTCCACTTCTTACACCCTTCAGTTCTAAAATGTAAGTGAACAAAAAAATAATGATAAATCTATGGTTTGGAACATACAATGTACAAAGATATAATTTGAAGCAAGTACAAAAAAGGTGGGGGATAGAGGGGTATAAGAACAATGTATGTGTTTGCTACAGAAGTCAAGTTGATATTAAATAAAATATGATTATTACATATTTAGGAACTCAAATTTTAACCCTATGATAACTGCAAGGAAAATATATGACAAATATATCCAGATAGAAGTGACAAGGGACTGAATATGGTACAATACCAAAAAAAAAATCAAATAAGTGTATTTGATTTTTAACAGAAGAATTGAGGGACAAAAAGGTGGGAGACTTACAAAGACTCAACAGCAAAATGGGAAAAGAAAGTCCTGCATTATCAGTAGGGACTATGAATGCGAATGGATAAGCCCTCCAGCCAGAAGGCAGAGATTGGCAGAATGGACAAAAAAGTCATGATCCAACAATATGCTGTCTACATAACTCACCTTAAAGTCAAAGAAATAAGTAGCTTGAAAGTATAAGGATGGAAAAAAAAAAACAAAAAAAAAAAACTATACCGTGCAAGTAGTAACCAAAAGAGGGCTGGGGAAGCAACAATAACATGAGATAAAATAGACTTTAAGTCAAAAACTGTTAGTAGGGACAAGACAGTAATTATATACTGATAAAAGGGTCAATTCAACAAGACACAACAATTATAAATATATATGCACCTAACAGCAGAGCCTCAAAATACATAAAGCAAATACTGACAGATTTGAAGGGTGAAATTGACAGTTTCACATTAATAGTAAGAAACTTTAATATACCCGTTTTCAATAATGGATAGAAAATCTAGACAGAAGATCAATACAAGATGTGAATGATACTCTGAACCAACTAGACCTAACAAACTATAGGTCCCAACAACAACATCCTTCTCAAGTGCACATGGATCATTCTCAAGAATGGACCATATGTTATGACCCAAAGTCTCAATTAAAAAATATTGAAATCATACCTTTTATCTTCTCTGACCACAATGGACTAAATCTAGAAACCAATGACATAGGGAGAACTAAAAACTGCACAAATATGTGGAAATTAAACAACATACTCTTAACTAACCAATTGGTTAAAGAGGAAATCACAAGAGAATTAGGAAAGATCTTGAGGTAAATGAAAATGAAATTACAATATTCTAAAACTTATGGAATGTAGCAATGACCGTGATGAGAGGGAAATTTATAGCTCTAAATGTTTACATTAGAAAAGAAGAAAAAAATTCAAACCAGAGACCTAAGTTCAAAGCTGGAAGAACTAGATAAAGAAGACCAAACTAAACCCAAAGCAAGCAGAAGAAATGACAAAGCTTAGAATGGACATAAATAAAATTAAAAATTAAAAAAAAAACACAATAGAATCAACAAAACCAAAAGTTGGTACTTTGAAAAGATCAATAAAATTGACAAAACATTAGCTAGAATGACAAAGAAAAAGAGAGGACACAAATGACTAATATCATAAGTGATATTTATTCCAAACCCACTGGAAAAAAAGACTATGAGAGGATACTATGAACAATTGCATATGATTAAATTAGATAACTTAGATGAAATGAACAAATTCCTAGAAACACACAAACTATGTACATTGCCCAAAAAAGCAATAGAGGATCTCAACTAACCAATAACTAGTAGAGAGGTTGAATTAGTAATTAAAAACCTCTGAACAAATAAAAGCCCAGGACCAGATGGCTTCACAGAAGAATTTTACCAAACATTCCAAGAAGAATTAACACTAATCCTGCTCAAAGTCTTCCAAAAAATTGAAGAGGAAGGAGCACTCCCTAATTCATTCTACAAGGCCAACATCACCTTCATACCAAAGTCAGATAAAGATATCACAAGAAAAGAAAATTACAGACCAATATCACTTAGGAATATAGGTGCAAAAATCCTCAACAAGAAACTAACAAACTGAATCCAACAACAAATTAAAAGAATGATACTCCATGATCAAGTGAGATTTACCCCAAGTATGCAAGGTTGGTTTAACATAAGAAAATCAATTAATATAATACATCATATTAATAGAATGAAGGGGAAAAAACACTTGATCATCTCAACTGACACAGAAAAGACACTTGAGAAAGTCCATCACCCTTTCTTGATAAAAACATGTAGAAAACCAGGAATAGAAGGAAATTTCCATAACATGATAAAGGGCATTTATGAAAAAACCACAGCTTACATCATACTTAATCATGAAAGACTGAAATCTTTGCCTCTAAGAACAGAAAAAAGAAAAGGATGCCCACTGTCACCACTGTTATTCAACATTGTACTGGAAGTTCTTGCCAGAGCAATTAGGCAAGACAAAGAAATAATAGTCATCCAAATTGGAAAGGAAGAAGTAAAACTTTCCCTATTTGCAGATGACATGATCCTATATATAGAAAATACTGAAAAATCCACAAAAAAGCTCCTAGAGTTATTAAATTAATTCAGCAATGTGGCAGGGCTCAAGATTAACCCTCAAAATCAGTAGTATTTCTATACATTAGCAATGAACAATCTGAAAAAGAAACCAAGAAAAAAGATTTCATTTACAATAGCAACGAAAAGAATCATCTCTAGGATAAATCTACTGAAGGCTGTAAAGGAGTTGTAAAGCTACAAAATATTGCTAAAAGAAATCATAGAAGATCTAAGTAAATGGAAGGATATTCTGTATTCATGAATTGGAAGAGCAAATATTGTTAAGATGTCAATTCTACCCAAAGTGATTTACAGATTCAACACAATCCTAATCAAAATTCCCACAACATTTTTTTGCAGAAATAGAGAAGCCAATCATCAAATTTATATGGAAGGGTAAGGGGCCTAGAATAGCCAATGCTATCTTTAAAAGTAAGAATGAAGTTGGAGGCTCACGCTTGCCAATCTTAAACATATTACAAAGCCACAGTAATCAAAACAGTATGATATCCACACAAAGACAGGCATAAAGACCAATGGAGTTGAATTGAGAGCTCAGAAATCAACCCTCACATTTATGGCAAACTGATTTTTGACAAGGGAGCAAAGACCACTGAATGGGGAAAGAAGAGTTTCTTTGACAAATAGTGCTGGGAAAACTGGATGTCCATATGCAAAAGAATGAAGGTAGACCCTCTACCTCACACCATATATGAAAATCAACTCAAAATTAATCAAGACCTAAATGTAAGAGCCAAAACTATAAATCTCCTAGAAGAATACATAGGGAAGCCTCTTCAGGACCTTGAGTTAGGCAATGGTTTCTTAGACTCTACACCCAAAGAACAAAAGAAAAAAATAGATAAATGGGACCTTATCAAAATTTAACTTTTTGTGTATCAAAGGACTTTATCAGGAAACTCAAATGCCTACCTACAAAATGTGAGAAAATATTTGGAAGCTACATATCTGACAAAGGTTTAATATATAGAATATATAAAGAAATCCTACAAAATTCAACAATAAAAAGACAAAAAAATTTCACAACCACTAGAATGGCTACTATTAAAAAAAAAAACAGATAATGAAAAGTGTTGGAGAGGATGTGGATAAATAGGAACACTCACTCATTGCTCATGGGAATGTAAAATGATGCAGCCACTGTGGAAGACAGTTTGACAGCCCTCAGAAAGATAAGTATAGAATTACCATATGACCTAGCTTTCCTGCTTCTAGGTATATACCCCCAAATAATTGAAAGCAGAGATTCAAACAGATTGTGCACACCGATGTTCATAGCAGCCATTATTCACAATTGCCAAAACATGGAAGCAACCCAAGTATCCATCAACAGATGAATGGATAAACAAAATGTAAGATATACTCACAATGGAATATCATTCAGCTGTAAAAAGGAATGAAGTTCTGATACATGAGAAACTTGGATTAATCCTGTAGACATAATGTTGAGTGAAATATGCCAGACAAGAAAGGACAAATATGATCTCACTGATACAAAATAATTAGAATAAGCAAATTCATAGAATCAGAATATAGAATATAGTTTATCAGGGGACAGGATACAGGTAGGGAATAGGAATTTAAGGCTTAAATTCTATAATTACTATTGGGGGTGATGTAAAATTTTGGTAATGGATGTTGGTGATGGTAGCACAAGATTGCAAATGTAATTAACAGCATGGAATTATGTATTTGAATATAGCTAAAAGGGAATATGTTAGGTTGTATATATAGTATTGGAATGAAAAAAAATCTGTGGAACTGCACAATACAAACAGTGAACCCTAAGTTAATCCATGAACTGTAGCTAATAGTACAATTATAAAAATGTGCTTTCATCAATTGTAGCAAATGTACCACACCAATGCAAGGTGTTAATAGTAGGGTGGTATATGGGAATCCTGTATTATATGCATGATTGTTCTATAAACCAACAACTTATTTAATTAAAAAAATAAATATTAATATAACAAAAAAGAAATATGTACAACTGATTATTTTGTAGTACAAATACTGTTAGTGAATTATGCATGGGTCTGCAAGGATGTTATAATTCTGTCATGCCAAATACATTGTTCAACCAGAAGACCTGGACTGATTTAAAAGAATGCTGTGTGGGAAACGGATGTGGCTCAAGAGGTTCGGCGTCCGTCTACATATGGAGACACCAGGGTTCGATCCCCGGTACCTCCCGGTAAAAAAAAAAAAAAAAAAAAAGAATGCTGTGATTGTAAACCTCTCTGGGACCCTTTGCAATGAAGTACAATGCATAATAATGTTATATCATACAAGAACAGGTAGGAACAAGAGTGACAGAACATAGGATGTGTTAATCATTTAATATTATTTCTAAATTATTCAAAATGATTCCCAAGACAAATGTTATCTTCATTTTGACATCAAATCCATGTAGACTTGACAGGTAGAAAGCATACTGTTGTGTTTTTTTCCCCTTTTTCTTCACGTTCTTAAGTCAATAATAACTTGGCTTGCTTCTTTACAAAAGACAGAGCTGCATCAATAGATAACATCCATCATCAAATAAAACTTAGATGGTTCCACAGGGAAACTCATTTTCCCCAAACACCTTATAAATCCCCAAGTGGTCAACACAGTGCTCTATCCTCTCCATTCTTCACATGGACAGAATTGCTTTCTTTCTCAAATTCAACAGATATTTGGCTTTTTCTAAGGCAGCCCTCTGGGACATTCTGAAAGCTTTCTCAAGATTGTATCATTTATTTGTCTGCCACAAAGAAATGCAAGCAAAAATCCAAGCTGTAAGTAACAGCTAGACATTACAACAGAAGACTTGCCTTACCCCATGCTCAGGTCAGAGCCTGGCTGTTTAGTTCTCAACCACATAATAAGTCATTCTTGCTATTTGGTAGAGGAAAGCAAACTGAAGTTAAGTGAAGCAAAGCTTTTAAGAAATGGAAAAGATGGGAAGTGGCTGTGGCTCAATCAGTAGGGCTCCCGTTTACCATATGGGAGGCCCCGGATTCGGTTCCCCGGGCCTCCTGGTGAAGGCAAGCCCGCCCGCACGGCGTGGTTAGCTGACCCAGCGAGCACAAGCAGCAAGAGGGGGATAAATGA
>JAKSZT010053808.1:1869470-1980427 GCA_026826555.1 Tolypeutes matacus
AGGGGGATAAATGAATAAATAAATAAAATCTTTAAAAAAAAAAAAAAGAAAGAAAGAAATGGAAAAGAAAGATCAGTGAAACTCAATTGAAAAGAGGCTTTTATCTTCACTTTCAATAATATATATGGAAATGCTCATCTTTTCCACAATCAGTCAATGAAAATTTTCCTCATGTTTCTAATGAGAATTCTGAAGACATTTCCAAATACATTTTAACATCATCTTTATGATTAGGGGAAATATGTTTAAATGAACGTTGGGGAAATTGTAACAAGAAATCATCAAAAAATTTTAGCATTTCAGCATAGGAGGCATCTCATATTAGTGTATTAAAGGTTGTGTTTTTAAAGTCCTGTCTAAAATAAAAGCCTCCAACTTCGGTGAAAAAGTTTATTTTAAAGGCTGAGTGGGGCTTCAAGGAACATAGCACCCAGCACAGCATAGGCAATCAATCCACTGGATGACATGAATGAAAGACACTAGATTTCAGTTTTTTAAGAATTCACTAGGGGGTGGATGTGGCTCAAATGGTTGGGCGTCTGTCTCCCATATGGAGGGACCTGGGTTCAATCCCTGGGACCTCCTAGTAAACAAAAAAAAAAAATAGAATTCACTAGGTGAGCAGATGTAGGTCAAGTGGTTGAGCACCTGCTTCCCCTGTACCGGGTCCCAGGTTCAATCCCCAGTACCTCCTAAAAACAAAACAAACAAACACAAAAACCAATTCTCATTGGTGAGTGGATGTAGCTCAGTGGTTGAATGCCTGCTTATATGAGGTCCTGGGTTCAATCTCTGGTACTTCCTCAAAAAAAAAAAAAAAAAAAAGACTTCACTAAATAATCTTTGCCTCAAGCATGTGTATAAGTCTGTATCTCTCTGTAAATTAACATACACTGATATGGCAAATGCCTGTACAATTGAATTATACATGAATCAGATATAATTCTACTTTTTTCTTCAACTGCCTATATTTCCAAGAAAGCTCTGTTTATCTTCCTTTTCAAAGATCACCTCTTATCCTCTTCTTTTTTAAGGTTTTGTATGTTACATAGACTGATCTTTCTATATGTATGTATCTCCCACTATATTGAGAAGTGTTCAAGAGAAAGGGCCATTTTATTTTGCTTTCTATTCTTATCACTTCTGTTCTAGCATAGCACCCTATGTTTAATTCTATTACTCTGTATTCTAATTGCCTATTTGCTTAGAGAGGGGCAATGTTGTTACGATATGATTTGAATGAATGGATCCATCTATACCAGAATTTCTTCAGTATATAAATCAATAAATGTAAACAAGTTTAAATTGTGTCTGTGTGCTTGTTTTGGGGGGGTGTTTTGTTTTGTCTTGTTTTGTTTTGTTTTGTTGCCCCTGGTGCCCCAGAGGGCTCATAATATTGACATTGATACCTAAAGTAGAGGTATTGGGAAATGACAGCTCTCAAAAGAGAAATTGGTTGACTGCAATTGGAATGTGGGACAGTAAAGATTCTCCTGCCCCAAGCTAGGAAATTGGCAAGTTCTATTTTATAGTAGTTTGTTAAACTGCCCTTGTTTTACCTCAGGACTCAGACCTGTACCTACCAAAGTTTACACTTTAGGGACTTGATATAAATACTTCAGGATATTGGACTTCATTAACCATTGCTTTTGACCTTGAATAAGTTCCTATCAAGAGGATAAAAGCTCTAGTCTAAGCTATTGTATCTGAAAGCAGACAGAGAAGAAAATAAAGACACTTTCTGTTTATGGTCAGCAATTAGAAATGGCTGAGAGTCAGATAATCATGAATCTTACCTGGTTGGAAATGCTGTATACTATGCTCCAAGCTAAATTTAGTGTGAGCAAACTTCAGGGGATAAGAGATATAGCAAAGATAAGACTGGTACTGATCCCCTAAGGCCTTAGGAAGGTCTTCATCTGGTGAGGAAAGACACAATTATCTGCATTTTAAAGAACCATCCATTAGGATTCTGCCTTAGGCAAGGGGCAGATAAACTATACCTCCACCATAATCTAAACTACTATTACTTACATTTTCCCAAAAAAGAGACCAAGATAGATGCCTAAGGACTGGGTCAATGGACAGAGTGCCTTGGTCTGTTGCTTAAAGACAGAAACTCTAAGGCCAAGATTCAAGGACTTTGACTTAAAGAGATGTTTGTCTTTGATTACCACCCCCACAAAACTGGCCAAATGCAAATTGGCAAAAAGCCAATTAAAGTTTTAAAAGAATTGAATTTATAGCCTGCTTGAATATAAGCCAAAATAGTGCAAGCAGTATCAAAGGCATTCTAATGACACTGGTAGAACTCCTTGAATTTCCCAGTTAAATGAATCATCATATTCTTTTTTTAAAAAGCCTGTTTGACATAGGTTTCCATCACTTGTAACTAAGAGTCCTGAATAACACAAGACTGAAGAAATTGGGGAGAAAATTTAAACTGTCCTGAGAGTGATACCGAGCAAAAACACATTCTTTTCTCCCCATGCGTCTTTAAAGCCAATTCCTGAGATACCCGGGTTTCAGAGAGATAAAGAGTTTATTTGGTTGTGCAAACAAAGGAGCACAGTGGACTCATAGCCCAAAACTGCCTCCTGGATCTGCAGAAATTTTAATATTTTATAACATCAGGGTGTGAATGAATAATTGGGGTGGAACTGGACACAGGTTCCTTCATTAATAAATATTAAGAGGCTGAAAAGAATGGGGTGGTTATGGTACCAAACCAGGATCTGGGACAGAGGTATACAGAACAAAGGTCAGTTATAAGGTTTTTCATATGGATATTAAACAGAAGAGGGTGGAATGATTACCATCCCAATAGCAAGCAAACACAAGAGTGAGCCTAATCTATAAACAAGGGTAAGGTCAATCTAGAATTACCATCACAAAGGTAAGCATACACAAGGGTGAGGTTAAGTCTAGAGTAACCATAACACTTGGTTACAAGAGCTTATCAAATGTCAGAATCTATGCTAGGTGCTTTCCTATATTCTTACTTAAAACTCATAAATAACCCTGTGAGATAAATAGTATCTTCTTTTCTCTTATTTTTTTTTTAAAGGAAATTGAGGTTCAGAGACCATATTAAGTACACATTAAGTACCCATAGTCATATTGTTAGTAAGTGGTAGATTCAGGATTCAACCCATGTCTGTTCAATGCTAAAAACTATACTGTTTCTACTGTACAACACTCCTCCTCAGTAACATGGGGATAATAATAGTGCTGTAACCAAGGGTTAAAAATGAACAAATAATTATGATTACTAAATCATTATATAGATGCCTTTATATTCTAAAATAGCAAAAGGTTAATACCTGAAATTACTGAAGCTAGCTAGAGTGGTCTCACCCCTGTTTATGGTTAATCTAGACTTAACCTCACACTTGTGTTGGCTTACCTTTCTGATAGTAATTCGAGATTGATCTTACACTCATTTATAGATTAGGCTCACACTTGTGCATGCTTACCTTTGTGGTGGTAATTGTAGATTGAATTTACCCTTGTTTATGGATTAGGCTCATCCTTGTGTATGCTTACTATTGGGATGGTGACCATTCCACCCTCCTCTGTTTAACATCCATATCGAAAACCTTGTGACTGATCTCTACTCCGTACTTTCCTATCCCAGTACCCTGATCTCTGATAATGATTGTAACTTTGTGACTCCCCCTGGTCTGCAGTTCACCCCCATCCTTTTCAGCCCCTTAATGTTTATTAATGAAGGAAGCTGTGTCCAGCTCTACCCCAATTATTCATTAGCACCCCAATGTTATAAAATATTAGAATTTTTGCAGATCTAGAAGGCAGTTTTGGGCCATTAGGCCACTGTGCGCCTTTGTTTGCACAACCAAATAAACTCTTTCTCTCTTTGAAACCCCAGTGTCTCAGGAATTGGCTTTAAAGATGCATAGGGAGAAAAGAATCTGCTTTTGTTCAGTATCAGTGCCTGCCTCACAGAATTATTGTAAATACTTAGAATATTGCCTAGCACATAGTAAGTCCTAAATAGTTAAAGAAAATGGGAACAGTAAAATAAAGACAAAAAGTATAGATCAAAAGGTTATTCTTTGATGTGAGAATTTAATACTATCTATTAATTTCATGCTGTTTGATTCTTGCAAATCCTATGATGTCTAACGGCATCCATTATTTTGAATCTGTAATCAGAATATGGTTACATTCACTCACCAGCTAAAGAAAGACTAATTGTAACTGCTGTAAACTTTTAAAATACAAAAGCTACCTTATAGTTAAAGGAGATTTAATTGCTCTTTTTTTTTTTTTTTTTCAAGAAGGCTGAAGAAATTAAAATACGTTTATCTGTAAAACATTATCTGTACATTATCATTCTTTTGGGTTCCCTAACTGGGAATTTTTAGCATGAATATTATAAACTAAGAAACATTAAATGCGTGACTTTTGTAATGAGTTTTCTCACTTAATGTATAAAGCTGTGCATATGATTTAAACTTACTGATATTTCAACTAGAATCTACTTGAAAATTTAGTGAACATCAACTTTGCTTTACACAAACATTCATGCTATAAAATAAATTATTCATAATGAGTTACTTATCATCTCAGTGTACAATCATTCCTATTTTTAAAATGATATTCAAGAGATTAAATACCCAAGAATTTAATCATAATTTGCATACCCTAGCTTTGAAATTAAGGAATAGTCTCTTGATCAATGCAAAATTACAAAATCCTCCAGATGAGCCATAAACTTGCCACCATAATACAGATAGAGAATTTCCTTATAAAAAAACTAATGACCACCCTCAATTGTTTGAGAATTCTTTATGGTTATTTTAACAAATTGTCCCACATTCCCCTTTCCTATGAAAAGAGGAAAATTTATATCTGTAATTCTGTGCAGGCCTTTGATTTTCAGCACATGGAGAATTGGGCCTAAATAATTGTCTGAGTTCATGCCAGTGTTCTGTTTCCCCCTGAATAAATAGGTGCTTGATCATCATTGAATCTCTTAGACACAAAACAATGACTGATGTGCAGTACCCTCACCCCCAACCTAGTTTTGCATAGAGAAGAAACTACCAGGTCATCTCAGTAATTATTATTTCCTCCCTGAAAACAAAACACTGAATGGCATAAACACAGGCATCTCTGTTTCCTCCAGTCCCCAGGCAAGGCTTTGTGTTAACCACCCTTCCTTATGTAAAAAAATTAAAAATAAAAAAATAAAAAAAGGAGCAAGACCAAAAATTTACCAAGTAGGACTTTAAAAATAATATATTGATGTAAAACACTTTATGACTTCTCATATTTAGTTTAGTAGCAGATTATATTTTGTTCTAGTACATCTTTGTGTACAGGAAAAACATAAGGGAAACATACCTTAAAGTTATACAGAATTAAACAATTTAATTTTACAAGCATATTTATTCCTTGGTTGAGCACATTTCAGTCACAGTCAAGCATGGTTCTCACATTTTTTCACTTGACCCTAAAGATGCATTTAACCAAAACTTATTACTAATTCTAAATATTAATGCCTGAAGACTAACATTTTCATATTAACATTTTTTACTTTATCATATCATTGGCACAATATTCCATACTGCTTCAAAGCAAAACATGTTTGCTATGATTCTAACTAAATAGTGTCTAGAAGTCAAAAGAATGTTTTTTTCCTAATCTTTCCATCTTTACCAAATGCTCACAAAATTTACTGGAGAGGAAGGAAAGAAAACCAGATCACAGTTTTAACATTTTTTAAGTCACATGTTCCCATTTCTTGACAAAGAGGCAAAAAATGAGATCTGCATCCTATGTTCAATTGAAATTTAGAAATTTGTGTTTTACTATTTTATCTTGCTTGCCTTTAAAAATAAATAGAGCTCACCAATGACTTCATTATACACAGCCCTTCTCTTCAAGGTAAGCATATTAGAATTCTACTTTACTGGCACATAGCTATGTCATATTCATCTTGGTAAGTAAAGGATGACATTGAATTAAAGAACTTAGTCCTTTATAAACACTCATTTATAGTCTCTGGATTTTCCTGAATTAAATCCAGTGCTACATTTTGAGTTCAATTCTCACATGCTCCCTTGCCACAGAGGTAAAAGAACGGTTCCTCTGCCCTCCTCTTTGATTTTTTATTTTTTTTTTTATTGTGGGTAAAAATCAAAATTTTCACAATACATACCAACATTTGCAAAATGATATATAAATATATATGCATATATGTGCATTTGCTTACAAAAATGTTATTTATGTATATATATATATATTTTTTAAGAGGTGCTTAGACACCCAAAATATTACACGGAACCCACTGGGATTCCCATGTTGCCCACCTCCCACACCGATTGGGGGAAGAACTATAGACTAGAGTGGACTTGATGGTATTCTGTTGTTCACATATGGTGATTCTACCTCCTCTTTGATTTTTTCTTCAACCAGGTTGTAACCGTTGGGGAATTTGATGTAATTATGAATTACAAAAATATAATTGGATCATGCTTGTAAACTGATCTGTTAATCTAGGCATGATTAGGTTATGATTAGGGCGTTGAGCCCCACCCCTTGGTGGGTGGGGAATCAAATATAAAAGGCATGGCAAGAGCAGTTTTGGAGAAGCAGTTTCGATGTTGGAAAGAAGGCCCCAGGAGAAGAGAAGCAAGCCGTTCGCCTGATCGTCTACAGCTGACCTTGTGGAAGAAACAGGAGCTAAGCCCGGAGAGAAACGCAGCCCCGGGAAGAGAGGAACCCCAGAAGCCTGAACCCTGGCAAACGCCGGCAGCTGTCTTGCTCCAACACATGGCAATGGACTTTGGTGAGAAGAAACTTACGCTTTATGGCCTGGTATCTGTGGACTTCTACCCCAAATAAATACCCTTTATAAAGCCCAACCCATTTTTGGTATTTCACATTAGCACCCCTTTGGCTGACTAATACACAGGTTCAAACCCAACTCAGGATTTTTAACAAAGTCAGCTGTATGTAAAAGAAATTGCTAGAATATCCCAAATATTGCAAGATCCCAGCCTTCTGAGGCTTTCATTTGATATCCGACTATAAAATGATGCAAAGCTGAATTACTGATACAATGAGAAGTCGAGCACCCCTCCCTATTCTCCAAAGATTCCAAGAGTCACAGGGAGGGTGGAGAGGTGATCTCAGTCCCAAATCTGTCCCGTACTGAATACTGAATTATCATTCCCCTTAGACTTGTGATAACCAACCCTCCAAATGTAAGAAAGAAAGAGAGAGGGAGAGAGAGAGAGAGAGAGAAAGAGAGAGGGAAAGGGAGAGGGAGAAAGGGAGAAATGGAGAAAATGGGAGGGAGGGAAGAAGGAAGGAAGCTTGTTTCAGCAGCTTGACTTGAAGATGCTGATCTCTTTTCTCCCCACTTTGCAGCCCTCCACCACTCCACATATAGCACTCTTCTTCCTTTATTCCCTCAAAGTATCACTGACACATGCAGTATGGAGTTGAAACAAGTTATGCTGAATCAAACCAAGCCAAAATAAGATGTGGAATTAAAAAAAAAAAGTCAAACGGGAGAAATGTCATACCAGAATCCCAAAAGTGACAATGAAGACAGAGGTACAGCTCAGAAAATATAAAAGAGAGCTCATCCCCACCTTCAAGGAATATACATATAGTCTATTGGGGCATTTCAAAACATATTTGAACACAGTTTAGGCTCAAGCTGGGGCCTCTGTTATATTTTTAATGTCTTGTCAGGATGGCAGTTGGTTTTTTTTTTTTTTTTTTCTTTTAATAAACCCAATGATCAGAGATCTGTCAAAGTACATAGGAAGCCAGACAATAACCAGGGAGCTAGCGTTGTGTTTTATAATGGACCAGGTAATTAAGACCTGTCTTGAGTGAATAAGTAGACAGGAAGTGGCCAGGGAGCCATAATGTTTTCAGAAGGTCTCACCGAGGGGGAGCTATGAGTTCCCATTGTCTAGAAGGATGTCCAATTTCTGCCGGTGATTGTGCATGAATTAGGAAGAAGGGAGATGATTCATCTAGTTCAATGCACTTGCATGATAATATTTTAAATTCTGATCAGAGTGCACTTATGTACTTGCTCTATAGAAAGCCATTTCCAAATGAAATGTTGCTATTTCATCTTCCTGATTTTATTCCTTATTCCCTAGAGGTGAAGTGTAGGGTAAAATTTTTTGAAATATCCAGAGAGCTAGAGAATTCAAATAAGTACAAATTGAAAGAAAAAGTGGTAAGAAAGAGAGAGAGAAAAAAGAAAGGAAGGAAGGGAGGGAGGGAGGGAAGGAGGAAGGAAGGAAGGAAGGGAGAAAAAGAAAAGAGGAGGGAGGGATATCTTAACATTGGACAGTAGAAATATGTAATCAGAGTTGGGAATACAGATAGAAATAGGCACAACTGTCAAAAAAATAATCTTCCAGGCACCCTTGTAATCTACTTAGATATTTCAGTGTTTGACCTTGATACAACTTCTGGCAAGTTGGACGGCATAATTTCCTAGAATATCATAGTGTTATAAATCCATTAGCCTCGTGACCCTCACTTGGTATTTTCAAAAAAATTTACTGCTTATAGTGATAAAAGCTGCCTGGCTGATGAAAATCCTGTTTGAAAAAAAAAAAAATCTATGCATATTTCAAATAGGAGTTTCACCAAATGCACTCACACACCTATACTGTTACAACACATACCTTTTAAAAACATACACCAAGGCCTGAGATATCATTAGAATTATAAATCTCTATTTCATCTTTGAAATTATTTTTAATCCAAACAAACTGTTCGGTGACCTATTATGTGTGAGGCATTACGCTAGATGCTTGGGGAGAAAAAAGACAAGTGAAAGGGTTCTTTCTTCTCTCTTGTAACAAAGATAAAACAAGTCAGCAAATAATTAAAGCAGAATAAGTTAATGCTAAGTAGAGATACAGATACCCTATTGGGAGAGCTCAGAAGTGACTTTCTGACCAAGGAGAATTAGGGGAGGCTTAATTGAGGTGACAATTGATTCATATTAACGAAGTTAAGTGACAACCTTTGTGAATCAAACAAGAAAATATATTCTGTAGCTGGATTTAGCTCATGATGAGAAACCTGCCCAGAGATTATCCATCCTACAATGGGAGGAATGTGAGTAATGAAACAGAAGACTTTCCTCCATGACATCATGAATCATACAATCTAACATGCAATTAATGAATAATATCTATTCCCATAGGAAATACTACATGTTACAAAAATATAAAATATTTCATGATGCCATGACTCTTAGTTGTAGAAAAATAACATTTTGAGCACTGCCTAAAGGAGCAGGAGGAGATAAATAATCTATCGCTAGAAATAGGTGTGCTATAGACTAGAACAGGAGCAATTTGCTGGACTTAATCATGATTGAGATGCACACTTCTCCAAAGACTACCAATTCTGTCACTCCTATTCCATAATTACCTAGTACTGTTTTAATTACTAATGTACTCTTTAATCCTAAACCCCAAAAGAAAACTATTTTAAAGGTCCCACTAAACTCTCAACTCCTTGAAGACAAGGACTATATGCTGGTTACCATAGATCAATGTGCAAATGCTTGATGGTAAACTGACAAAATTGCAAATTCCCAAAACTGACAAAATCAAAACTCCAAGTATCATCAAAGCAAAATTGACCCTTAATTGTCCGTTAACTCTTACACAATCTACCAGACTTGCAAATCTAACTATTATAACTTTATTTTCCAAAATAAAAGAAAGCCAGTAGAAAATTAGGGAAGAACACACATAATCTAATATATACCAGAGGACTATATTCTCAGTTTGACCCAAAGTATTTGAAATCAGAATGCAGAGGAAGACTAGATGGGCAAGGACCTATTTAAAATTTTAAATCAATCATGCCAAGAATGTTTTAATAATAAATATGATGAGAGAATGTAGTATCTTTTTCAAGTATGTGTCACAATGAGAGCACAAATGAATTTAGGGAAAAAAAAAACTTCCAATGAAATGACTATATTTTGACTAAATTAAAATTACTTTTGAAGTGTTTTATGGCCCATTTAGAAATTATTCTTAACAAAATTCTAATCCATGTATTCACTTGAAAACTATTTATTGAGTACCTACTAAATTACTAGGCCCTGTGAAAGGCATTAGAGGTACAGTGGTAACCAAGATACGTGTAGTCCCTGCTTTTGTGGAGGCAGGGCCAACTTGTCCAGTAGGCACAGTAGACACAGTAGGTACAGAGCCCGGGACCCACAATAATTTTCAGGGGTTCAAAAATGTTTTTTTTTTAATTCATAATTTAAAAAATAAACAATCTAGTCTGGATTACATTTGTCTTTATACCACTACAGTTATAAAATTTTTATTATTTTTCTATGAAGGAAGGGAGAGGTCATGAAGGCAAAAGTAGGGAGGGCCCATGAACATCATAATGCAGGTCTGTGTGAGGGTTACATCCTATTGGAAGAGACTGGAAAATAATTAGATAAAATAAAATACAGTGTAAGAAGTGCTGATATAGATAAATACTGGGGGCTACAGGAACCCATTTTGAAGGGTCATAGAAAGCTTCTCAAAGGCCTCAACTGAGACATGAAGGATGGTAAGAGAAGGAGAGTGTTTTAGTTTCTTAGGCTGCTTAAAGCAAATACCATGCAATGGGTTGGATATAAGCAATGGGAATTTATTAGCTTATAGTTTTGATGCCATCAAAATGTCCAAATCAAGACATCATCAAGGCAATGCTTTCTTCCTGAAAACCAGCTGCCGGCAATCCTTGGCTCCTCTGCCACATGTCAAGGCCCATGGCAGCATCTATTGGTCTCTCCCTTTTCTTCTGGGTTTTGTTGATTTCAGCTTCTCACTTCCATGGCTTTCTCTGTCTTTGTCTGAATTTCATTCTGTTTATAAAGGTCTCCAGTAATAGGATTAAGTCCCATCCTGATCAAGGTGGGTCACACCTTAACTGAAGTAGCCTCATCAAAAGGTCCTACTTACTATGGGTTTACACCCACAGGAATGGATTTAAATTTAAGAACATGTTTTTCTGGGGGTACATACAGCTTCAAATGACCACAGTTCACCCTCTGGACCCCAAAAAGACATGTTCTTTCTATATGCAAAATATATTCATTCCATCACAACATCCCCAAAGCCTTAAGTCATTCCAGTAACAATACTAAGTACAAAGTCTCATTAAAATTGATTATAGATGTAGTCTTTTTGGAGTAATAAAAATGCTCTAATATAGATTGTGGTGATGAATGCACAACTCTGTGATTGTACCAAAACCCATTGAGTGTACACTTTGGATGGATTGTATGGTATATGAATGTATCTCAATAAAATTGTTTGTTTTTTTTTTTAAAAAAAGGTCCTTCTTGCCACACCCACAGGAATGGATTAGATTTAAAACCATGTTTTTCTGGGGTACATACAGCTCCAAACCACCACAGAGAGGAAATGCACTAGAGCAAGAATATGCACAGTTCTGAAGGCAAGAGAGATCATGACCAATAGGAAGAATGCCAAGTACTTTAGTATGATTAGAGCACTGATTCTTGACCCTGGAAGATTTTGCCTTCCAGAAGATATGTACCAATGTCTGGAGATATTTTTGGTGGCCAAAACAGGGTAGGAATGCTACTGGTATCTAGTGTTGTATTAGTCTGCCAAAGGGCTGTGGATGCAAAGTACCAGAAATCTGTTGGCTTTATAATGGGGATTTATTTGGGGTAAAAGCTTACAGTTCCAAGGTCTTGAAAAGTCCAACTCAAGGCACCATAAGAGGTGCTTTCTCAACAAAGTCAGCTGCCTCGTGTTGAATCAAGATGGTGGGTGATCTCTGCCTGGTCTCTCCTTCCCCTCTGGGTTTCCTCTCTGTGGCTCAGCTCCTCCGCTTTCCTCCCAATTTCAGCTACAAACTGATATAGGGCTTGTCTCTTAGGACTTCCTATATCAGTCTCAGCTGGTCTGGTCTCTTTCCAATCTCAGCTGTAAGCTATCAGGCAAAATGGCTCATTTCTTCCCAGGGCCTCTGCTGTTTGAGCTTTCTCCTTTCTGTCACATGGCAGGATAGAAAATGACAGAGCTCTCATTCCCTGTGTCTCTCAGCCTATCTTTCTCTGTGTTTCTGTCAGACCCAGGAAGGAAGCAAAGGTGGAGACTTTGTTACATCTTACTGACATAGCCCAATCAAAAGCCCTAAAGCAATCTTATCAAGTAAGCTAATCAAAGGCCCTCAGCTGAATGTAATACAATCAAAGGGTACCACACCCAGAGGAATATATTAGTTTACAAACATTCATAAAATAATCTCAAATTGCCACAAGTGGGCAGAGGCCAGGACTGCTGCTAACCACCCTTAATGCACAGGACAGCCCTCTACCACAAATAATTATAGTGGTCAAAATGTCAATAGTGTCAAGGTTGAGAAATCCTGTTAGGGGGTTTAAGTTGGAAATTTTTAATTTTTGCAATGTGATAACCAGAAATGTTATTTTATGGCTTGAATTTGGATTTCCTTGATTACTAGTGAAATTGAAGTTTTAAGTCTATTTATTAGCCATTGTATTTCTTATTTGGTATATTTTCTGCTTGGGACCTTTGCAGATTTTTCAGCTGATTATTGATCCTTTTTTGTGGCCTGGCCTATAAGAACTCTTTATGTAATACAGATAGTAAACCTGTGTGTCATATATGCAGCAAATAGTTTCCTCACACAATCAGTTGCCTTGTAGTTTTGTTTATTTTTCTTTCTGTGCATTTTCAAATTTCTATGTAGTTAAATCTATTTTCCCTTCTATCATGGTCTCTGCCTTTATATTTATAAAAGCTGTTGCCAACCCAGTTGCATCTTAAATAATCCTCATGTAATATATTTAAATTTTCTTCAGTGCGAATATCCTGGCTGTCCTGATTTTGTGATAATCAGGGTAGGCTAAACATTTCCTATATTAGAAACCATGCATGTGTCCCCAGACCTAGTTTTTCTCCCTAGGTCTGGTTTTTGGAATGCTAGTGATAAACTAAGCCTGATTTATTATATGACCATCCTGTATGGGAAAAGACTGTAACTTTGGGTATCTTTGGTCAACCTTAAGAGATATAGCAGTTATAACAATGCTAACATCCAAAAAAAAAAAGGGTTTTAATATGGGGTGGGGAAGAGGGGGGTGGTTTGGTATCTGGGAATCTCTGGTATTCCGTGTGTGACTTTGCTGTGACCTAAAACTTCTTTGAAAATTAAATGAAAATTTGGGAGACACTGGGGAATGAGAGGGGGAAGGTGTAATAGTACACCGGACATCCGATAATACAGTGATAAAAGGAAAAAAGAATTTTTTTTTTTAAAAGGCATTTCTTTTGTTTTTTCCATTTTTTTTTTTGAATGTCCCAATCCGCTAATCATATTTTGTTTTGTTTGTTTTTTGTTTGTTTGTTTGTTTTGTTTTTGTTTTTTGTTTTTCCCTGAGTTTCCTTGTGTTTATCTCTTGCATTTAAGCTTATCATTGTTGTTTCTTTTTCCTATTAAGTGTATTTGATTATTATATGGGCTACATGTTCGGGGAAGATTTAGATCACAGAAGGGTTACAATGTGTGCTGCAGAGGATTATTGGTGTAGGGTGTCTGGGAGGGGGGATCGTGGGAGTAAGTTCATCTGAATATACATGAAAGATATACAAAATTGTTCAAATGACCAAAGGATGGGGCACGGCCACGGTGGGTGGACAATCACTCAATTAATGAGGGAATCTGAATTCCCAGCCTGGAGAGCTCTGCCACCTTCTCCAAGGGAGCAGCAACAGTCTTCTGAGTGCAGGGACAGTGTCTGTCAAAAGAGGATGGCCCTCTGATGAGTTATTGTTATTGATGACTACCCTTATAAGTCTTTGCTGTTGCAACTGAAACTTAGCCTACTGTTATGGGGTGCCTAAGGGTTGCCACCTGAGAGCCTCCTTGTTGCTCAAATGTGGCCTCTCTCTAAGCCAAACTCAGCATATGAATGCATTACCTTCCCCCCAACATGGGATATGACACCGGGGATGAGCTTCCTTGGCAACGAGGGATTAATACCAAGTGCCAACTGGCAACACGACTGGAAAAAGACCTTGAATAAAAGGGGGAAAAGGTAAAGACAAATGAGTTCAAGTGGCTAAGAGACTTCAAAGAGAGTCGGGGGGTCATCCCAGAGGTAACGCTTACGCACACCTCAGTAGGATCTCATAGAACACCAAAGTGGATATCACCCCACACAGAGGGGCTCCTGAGGGCTCTGGAGACACCCAGGTCCTATATAAAGGGGAATAGCCCCAGAGACTGATGTCTTATCAGTGGGCTCTATTTTGGAATCTGTGCTCCTGAGAGTGACAGAATTGGACTCAAATAATTCCTCCCTGCACATGGTTCATCAGTCCCTTCTATTCAAACCTATATGTGATGCTGGAGTTTTTAGGTGTACTTCCAGAGACTGGAGCCTCTGGCCTACCTATGTGCCAGGTATGTGTGGAATCTCAGTGGAGCTGCAAATCCTACCCTACAGCTCAATGGACTCACCCAAGTCACCTGGTGAGGAGATGATTATGGACAACGGCCATCCCAGGGAATGGAGAGGGCCTGCACCTGCAGGCAGGATAATCCCATCCACCGTATCCATGAGATATAAGCCCACTCTCACTTGGAGGTGGAGTGGACATCACCATCCCAGTCCCCTCAGGATTGGGGGAAGAACTATGGACTAGAGTGGACTTAATGGTATTCTGTTGTACACATATGGTGATTCTAGCAATGGAAGAAATTATAACAGTGAGGTGGAGCCGGTGGCCACTGGACACTTTCGGGGCAGGGAGGGGATGTGCAGTTGAAATACAGGGTCTTCTCTGGGATTTGGAGGTTGTCCTGAGTACCGTTGTGGCAACAGATGTAGGCCATTTTAAATCAGCACACACCACTCAGAACTGAGTGGGAGAGAGTGTGGTCTACGATGTGAACTGTGGTCTATGGTTGATGGCAAGGCCCCAGGATGTGTAAGTCCATTGAGGGTGGTGGGCCACACTTGTGGGAGATGTTTGTGTGGGATGTGGTGGGAGGTGTGGGAGGTGGGGAACATGGGAATCCCTGTAGTTTCCGTGTAATATTTAGGTAATCTAAGTACCTTTAAAATATATATATATATAAAAATAACATTTTTGTAAGCAAATGCACATATATGCATTTATATTTATATATTATTTTACAAATATTGGTATGTATTGTGAAAATTTTGATTTTTACCCACAATAAAAAGAAAAAAAAAAAGAGATATAGCAGGGGACGGATGTGGCTTGGGTGGTTGGGTGTCTGTCTCCCATATGAAGGGACCTGGATTCGATCCCCAGGACCTCACAGTAAAAATTTTAAAAATAAAGAAAAATATAGAAGGCGCATGGGCCACCAGGCCCTGCACGCGGGTGCGCTGCCAGGTCCCGCAAGTCACACAGCAAGATGATGACGTAACAGAAGAGTGACACAAGGGAGAGCCAAGACGAGACGCACTGAAAAACCAGGAACTAAGGTGGTGCAGGCAGTGGGATGCCTCTCTCCCACATCGGAGGTTCCGAGGATCGAATCCCAGTGAAGACAGGAGGAGATGGATGAGAAGAGAGGGCAGGAAACAGACACAGAGTTGCCCAGTGAATGGACACAGAAACAGCAAAACTGGGGGGGTGGGGTAAAAATGGATAAACGTAAATAAATAAACAAATAACTCCCTAACAAATGTATATGTCCCCTCTCAATTGGAGGTGGAGTGGACATCACCATCCCAGACTCCTCAGGATTGGGGGAAGAGCTATGGACTAGAGTGGACTTACTGGTATTCTATTATAGACATATTGTGATTCGAGCAATGGAAGAAATTACAACATTAATGTAGAGCCAGTGGCCACTGGATGCTCTGGGGGCAGGGAGAGGGAAAAGCAGTTGTAATACAGGGGCTTTTTCTGGACTTGGGAATTGTCCTGAGTGACATTGCAACAAAAGATATAGGCCATTTTATATCACCATATAACATACAGAACTGTGTGTGAGAGAGTGTGGTCTACAATGTGAACTATGGTCCATACTTAATGGAAAAGCCCCAGGATGTGTATATCCATTGCAGGTGATGTGCCACACTAATGAAGGATGTTTATGTGGGAGTTTGTGGGAGGTGTGGGAGGTGGGGCATATGGGAGTCCCTATATTTTTTGTGTAACATTTATGTAATCTAAGTATCTTTTTAAAATTTTTTTTAAATTTATTTAAAAAAATGTATAGAGGAGGAAGATATGGACTATAGTTGGTAGTAATACTTTGACAATGCTCTTTCATGATTTGTTAACAAATGTTTCACAACAATGCAGGGTGTTTGTGGGGAGGAGTGATGTGTGGGAGCCCTGTATGATGTTATGCACGTTTGTTTTGTAAGATCACGATGTTTACTGAACACTTATAGTTTATGTATGTTCATGTATGGATGATATACTTCAATAAATTGTTTTAAAAATTTTCTTCAAAGAAAAGAGGTCAGAAGGTAACAAAATATCTCCATCTACCCACCATGTTCTCTGAATATAAAGCTCCTAGTTACATCTCCCCCATTTCTCTTTCCTCCCTCACATTGGCAATAACCAAAATGTTTTTCTGAGTGCCAAAAAGGATAAGATTGTGTGACCCACTAGAATATTTTCAATCAATGAAAAATAGAGTAGCAGGCACACATATCTGGAGTTTATCAAACACTGGAGCAGCAATTTAAGATTTGGTTAGAGTGGATTTCCACTTAAAAGGACAACATCAAGCTACTGTATTATTGGAAAACCATTACAAGTGTGGATGAAGCAAAGCATGGATTACTTTAGAAAGAGTATACCTTAGAATCCTTTAGCAATAAATGGAAAAAGTTATCTTATGGTATCTTAACAAAGCTTTGCTTTTCTGAAAATACTTACAGTTCCTATCAACTTTAACATGCACTACAATATTTTTTCCAAGAATGTTTGTTCTTACATTAATTTTGCATCAAACTTATTGGCATAGTGGTATCAGTTACTATGACCACATTGCCATTTAGACAGACTGTTGATCTGTTTTACGAAAAGTTACAATTGGAAAAGTTTTGGAAAGTATTCTGCCACCTTAAAAGAGAAAAAGCCACAGTTTCATGGGCCTGAATTATATAATTTATTTACAATAGTTGACACATTTATAAAGATTGCATTAAAAAATTATGAAATATCAAATCCTAACTTCTTTTAAGGAGCTAAAAGAATGTCAACACACACACACTGTGGTATGTGTGAATGAAAAACTTGGCTGGTCTTTTTTTCCAGTTCCTATGAGGGAACCTCTGAATCTTTGGAATTTCTAGTGATAGAAGTAACTTTTATTATTCATGTTGAGCCTAGGGCTACCTCTGATAGTTCATATGCTAGTGAGGTGGCAGAGTGTGGCCTGCCACACCTACAGTGTTAGGGTGGGGGCTGGCCCTACCAGAAAGACCAATCATGTGACCAGGGAGTTGGGGCTTTGAGCCAAGTCAAGTCTGCCCAACCTCTCAGACCTCCGTAGGGACTAGGGCTGTACATGGAATTCAACTACATGGGCATTGTTTCTGCCAGTCATGCCTAGGTAATGAAATCCCATATAAACTAGGGATACTTTAAAGCTCTGGTGAGCATCCATGATTGAGAAGATACAATGCTGTGTCAGAGGCTGACGTGTTCTGACTCCACATGGAGAGGACACAGGGAGCTTGAGTTTAAGACCCTTCTAGATCTCGCCCTTTTCTTCATTCTCTTGGCTTCTTATTTTAAGGATCCTTTTACCATAATGAAACTATAATCATAAGTATAGCACTTTCAGTGAGTTCTAAGAGCCATTCTAGTGAATTATTAAACCTGAGGGGGTGGTGGGAACCTCCGAATTTGTAGCGAGTTGGTCAGAAGTGTGGGCAGCCTGGGTCCCCATACTTGCCACTGGTGCCTGAAGGACAATCTTGTAGAGGATTGCTCTGAACCTGTGGAGTCTGGAGTAACTCCAGTTAGTTAGAGTTAGAATAGGATTGAGTTACTGCAGTTTTGCAGTTGCTAGTTGGACTTTTGTGCCCATACACATACACACTCAACTATCTCTGAGGAAAATGTACTTGCCAACACCCACGTTCTTTTCTTTGTTTAGAGTGGGGAAAGAAGTGAGGGAAGAGGTAAGGCTCGAGACCTCCTCAAGACCTATTCTCAAGGGCATTTACTGACTCATAGATGAGCTCCCTTGCCTAGACTGTCACTAAATAGTTATAAGAACTTTAGTAAGTTAATTCATTGCTCTGGATCTTTGTCTCCTCAACTATAAAATGAAGATAATAGTAAACTACCCTATCTAACATTACATGAAACTTATGTAAGGCTAAAATGAGATGATATGTGTAACAGTTACTCACAAAGTATAAAGCTATTTTTTCATCTATTCCACATTCTTTCAACCAGGAAATATGCTAGGTGCTCAGATATAAAAATGGATTCAACAGAGTGGCTAATCTCATGGGCATTACAACAAAAGAGAGTCAATCAACAGACCTTATTTCAGCACCTAATATGCTAGTCACTTTGCTAAGGGGGTTATGGACATGAAAGCCAGGGTTCCTAACCTCAAGGAGCACATAGTCTAAGCAAGAGGCATGCCTCGGAACCAACAATTACAAAATAGTACAATAAGTACCATTAAAAGATGAGCACAAAAGAGAAATGGCTTAAATGCATTTCTTTTCATTTCCAATATACTGTGCCAGCAAATAGGAGACATTGTCAACATATCATCAGTAGTGACTTGGATGTGCTCTTTGACTTGAATGGCCATTTTCCCCATTTGGGTGGTTAACTGAGACACAAATTAGCATACTTTGTACTCAGTTATCCATTTTATGATTAAAAAGTCAAATCTTTATTAAAGTAGCTTAAGCACCAGCATTAAAGAGTGGAACAGTCATCACTGACATGTTTTTAAAATGATTTTGTGATGGCTTGGAGTTATGCACTCCAGAAAAACATGTTCTTAATCTGAATCTATTCCTGTCAGTATGAACCCATTGTGACTATGACCTTTTGATGAGGTTACTTCAATTAAGGTGTGGCCCAACTCATTCAGGATGGTTCTTAATCCTATTACTGGAGGCCTTAATAGACAAGGCCACAGGGAAACAGAAGCCATAGGAGCAGGAAAGGAAGAGATGCTGCCATGTGCATTGCCAGAAAAAACAAGGAACTTCAAAGATTGACGGCCACCCGGAAGATACTGACCCCGGAAGCAAGCAGGCCTGGTAGCCTCTGAACTGTGAACCAATAAATTTCCATCGTTAAGCCAATCCATTGTATGGTATTTGTTATAGCAGCTAGGAAACTAAAACAGACATTAACTTCTAAGTACAATTTGTTGTCTCTCACTAATGGTTAACAAGCATTGGCTAGCACAGATACATATTTTTCACATTGCAGATTTCAAGATCAAAATATCTGTTTATTGTTGGTAAACTATCTTAGAGTAGAATTGCTCTTATTATTAATAAAATTTAATTTTACTTGACATATCTAAGAAGAATAAATTTAAAATTCCAACTAGAAATGGATAAAATTCACCTCAGGAAATTCCTATTCTGAACACATACTTAAGTGATTTGAGGTCTTTTGTGCATAAGATTTTGATTTGTTTTTTTTTTAATAAAGTATCAAGTTTTTCAAGGTAACAGCCCATGGGAACTGGGAAATTTATTTTTAAAGAGTATAATTTTTTTCTTTAATATGTTGCTATAATTCTTGGACCGCAGTCTTTCAGTGAAAAAAGAGGCATTCAAGTGGTTGCCATCTGTATAGCCCCATTCCAAATGATAAGAACAAGCTGGTTCAGAGGCTGAGTGACAAATATTATGAATTTCAAACAGATCTAAACCTATCATTCTTTTCAGCTCTGATGCTCAAAAAATCATTGAAAACATTTGATAACCATGTCATTGCACACCTTGAGAGGTGGTTTGATTTCAGGGATTACAATTACCTGAGAAACACAGAACAATTTGCCTTGCAGAAGCTATTTAGATTTGAAGACCTCTTCATCACAGCCCTGAAAATTTATCTTACATCATCTCCTGACATGAGCTGACTGTGTTATACGTGGAGGTGCATTGAAACCTGCAGCACCATTATGGCAGGCTTGTTTTACTGACAATCTTGCAGGCAGCATTAGTATGACGGGCAGTGGCATATGCACAAACTTTTTAGAAGAGAGGTTAAATCCTAGTAGGAACAGAGTTTGGGAAACAAGTAATTTAGCAACAAGAAGGAACCAGTTATCCAGCAAAACAGAAGGACTGAACAGGTATTTAGCTCTTTAGGGAAACATCCAGCTATGTACCAAGGTCAAGGAAAAGCATGAGATCGATTAGAGTAGATATTTACAGCTACTTAATATTTGATGACGCTGATATTTAAAGAGAAAGGACAAGGAATTCATCTTTTCTGTGTGCCATTAATTTATAAATATTCTGAATTTAAAAATAAAGTTTCTCACATAAATGGTGTTTTTTTATCATCTTTCTTTTTTAAACCATAATTCTTGTTTGATTTGTTTTTCAATAATTGAACTGTATTAGAGCACACCATTTAAAATGCTTCTTCATTTAACCCCAAAGTAATTAAATCAGTAATAGTCATCTATTATGAATAACTTTATCAATCAATGTCAGCATTTCAAATGTTTGAAATTGTGCAGTAATATCCAAGATAATGACTTCAGAAATAGAGTGGAGGCATCGTGATTCTTAATGTGCGTTATGACATTTATGAAATGTTAAGGAGAAAAAACTCAGGGAAAAAAAAGAAAATGAGCTATTAAAGGTATGTATGTCAATTTCATGAAGCGGTTCAAGATTAGCGTTTCATTCAGAATGAGCTAATTTTATTGTTATTTTATAATCTCTAGCCCAATTTACCAGTCTCCACTTCAAAGGTGTTCTGGTAACATTTTTCTAATTTAAAGTCGTCTCTTTGCTTAAAGTTTACCTATCTAGAACATATTATTTGTAACAATAACAAGTCTCATCTATTTTTACCCCACTATTTAGTAATAGACTCAAAAGATTTCTTGCCTACAATGGCTTGCTTGTTTTTTCCAAGACTTTTGTTATCAAGATTTTAAATTGTTCCCTGGGATATATGGGGATAATTAGATCACTGCCCTCAAAATCTGCATTTAATTGCAGTGATTTTATTTCAATATTTGAAAGAATTAAAACATTTATCTCATTAAGAGTTCATTGGATATGACTTTATTTAGAAAACAATGATTCAAAAAAAAAAAAAAAAAAAAAAAAAAAAAAAACAACAACAATGATTCCAAAGGTTGTGTTACTGTGTTACTTATATTTTATTAGAAGCCTAATAGATTCATTCTAAAATTGAAAAAGCATAAATCCCCTTCCAAATTCCCAAATATGTATAAAGGCCAAATATTTTTTAGAAAGTCCTTTACCCTGTCTTTTCTATATACAATTACATATTGTAAAGATGTTCTATACAATTATACTGTAACAATAAACTTGAGGTGTCAAGGATATTTTCAGTCTTTAAGGTCATTTGCTGATCTCTTGCATAATAAAATGAATTGAGGCTTATATTATTTTTTCATACCCCTTTTTTTCTTGTATTTCTTCTGTATTCAAGATGAAACATTCATTCGATAACCATTTTTGCTAAGCATTGTGGGAGACACAAAATAAGTATACTGTATAGTGTTTGCCCTCAAAGACGCATACTCACTAGGAAGTCAAAACATGTATATCATTTAGGATAAAAAATGATTATGTCCCAACATGTATTGTACAGCAGGAGCTACAACAGAAATTCAAAAGAAGAGATGTATGCTCACTGAAATGTACATAGAAAGTTGCACAGATGTGATAGGATGTGAACTAGGTCTTAAAGGATTATTGGATTAAGTTGGTAGGAACAAGGAAGAGTAAAGAAACAAAAGAATGAACATGGACAAGAGACAGTGAACGGAGACTAGATTAGATAAATAGAAAGAAACCCATAAGCAGCAGGGAAAGAGAAGGTTGAAAATGAATTGGAATCTGATTTTGGAGGAACTCAAATACTAAATTGGGGGGTGTAGAGTTGATATTATTTGGTTTGGGCTAGGCTGAGAATGGGAATGGAGTTAAAAGGATGAGTTTAAGAGGCCTAGGGAAGGAAACACCAATAGGGTTTTTATCCATTCATTCTAGCAAGCATTTGTTGAGTACTGTTTAGTTAGTAGAATTGTATGGGTAGTGAAGATTTAAAGATGGATTCAAGGCTATCAGATTCAAAAACAGAGAGAAGTGTTCATATTAACAGAAATTTTACTCTGCCTTCTGGTCCCTATAAAAATAAGACTCTAGCCCCCAAAGGTGCTTGAGCCACACAAGAAGAATGCCAAAACTGATGAACCAAATTTGTGTAATTAGTTCCTGAACTGACCTTCAATTCCTCTGTGCTTTTACTTGCCTTTGAATCATTAGTTTTCAAATCTCCTTCCTTTTCTGGCTCCTATCCTGCTTTGCTTCTCCAGCATCCCAGACTTCAATTAATTTACTTTCTAGATATGGCTCCCTCTTGGAGGTTCAGAGAAAGGAAAAGCCCAAGAAGGCATGTTTCCTTTTATAGGTTGGACTGGGAAAAATTGGCTTGGACAAAAATTAGGAAGTTTGGGAGGGAAAACAAATTGACATGGAGGAAGGTGATGAACTTGACTGTGACTCTAATGATTTTTTAATGATTCAATATCATATCATACACGATTCCTGACAGACAAAAATATCAAATTGGAATTTAAGGCAGGAGACAAGGTTGGAATGCAGATTAGGAGAGCTTCATCAATGGCAACTTAAGGTGTCCCAGAGGCACTAAGGAGAGCTCCCTTCTCCTTTTCCCAGAATGGGCATCAGTGGTGAGGAGAGAGGCCTAGGGTATCATTCAACATGAACTAATCTATATGTTAGGTCTTACCTTGTTAAATCCTTGCAACAACTCTATGAGGTAGGAAAGTGAGGCTGAGGATATTTAATTTCTCATTAGTTTTATTTGATCAAGAATATATAGATATATATATTTCATGCAAGACTGATTTCTTCTCAGACCCTATGTACATACACCGTCCTTATTTTCATGGTGGGTCTAATTATTCCTAAAATTGGCTGATTCTGCTGTCTTTCCTATCAGCATACGCAATCTTGTTCTTACAAACAACTGTGATTAGGAAGATTGCATATGTTCAAAAGGAGGCTAGCCTGAGGAATTTTGGTCTATAACACTTGGATCCTCTACACAGCTAAAAATAAAGCAAATATGTAAGAGAAAACATTAAACAGAGAAAGGCTTGTTATTCTTTGAGGGATATGTTTTGAAACCATTGGTAACAGTGCCTGGAAAAACAATATACTCTGAAAAACAAAATCTACCCATTTATTCTTAATATACTAACTATTTCACACTGTGTTTAAGCTCTTTTTAAAAAGTCATTTTGTCATATACCATCAAGCAGACCCATATATCTAAGTCCCAGGGGATGGTAGAACATTCAGTAACTATAAAACATGGATAGGAAGTTAGAAATATGGAGGACTCTTACCCTTTCCATTGGATCACTGTATCATAGAATTGAAAGGAATTTGAAAAAAAACATTTAGTAAGAGCCCACTCGTTTTAAAGAAGAAACTGTACCTCAGAGAGATTACGAAGAACTTAAGGTTTTATTTACTAAATGGTTGAGCTGGGATTAGAATCAAGTTCTCCTAACTTCAGTGCTCATTCCACAGCATCATACTGCTTATACCAACCACTATATCCTGACTAAAAGAACGAATCCAGAAGTAATTATTGCACTCCTACTATGTGCTTACCAATGTAGTATATGTGGAAGAGGAAGCTAAAGCTTAAAAAAACCTTTTAAAGTTTAAGACATGGCCCCTGTTGCCAAGCATTAATATTTATGTGAGGTTAGCACACAAGAAGCAGTTGACAAGTAGTATCAGTTAATATATAATCAAGTAGTAAATGGTGGCAGGGTGTTGACTAGGGAATAAAAAAGGATAGATCATAGAAACTGGATAGGGCAGGAGTAGGAAAGCATGTACTATCTGCTCCAAAGCTAGTAGATGTTGCTCTGAGGAGGTATTTCCTGACAAGGCCATGTGTCACTACCAATACAGCAGGAATAAAAAAACATATATTCACCTACTTCACAGGGTATATATACAGAAAAGTCAATGAGGATTAAAGTTTGCTAAGGGAATTTAAATCCAGCCCCCTCAACAACAAGGAAAGAAGGAAGGGAGGGAGGGAGGGAGGGAGGGAGGGAGGGAGGGAGAGAGGGACAGAGGGAGGGAGGGAAAAAAGCTGTACTCAATGTGTATTTATTAAAATCTGTCAAAGCATTAAACAGCAGTTTCCTCAACTCTAAGACTAAGAACTTAGATCTTGTAAACATATGATAAATATTCTATTCTCCTTTTATGGCAAATACATATCTTACTTTAACTCCAGAAAAGTATAGAGTAAGCTTTGAGCATAAGTCCTCATCCAAGTGAAAGCATTCAGTGTCCCAAATTACTAAATGCTGGTTTCAATATCTGCTGTATAATAATTTTATTTTAAACTCAGGAAAATTAAACAGTAAGGTTACTTGTCCATTTTTTCTTTTCCTCTTTTGATATTGAAACCACAATATAACCTGTTTTGAGGAGAAGAAATTAGATCACCTTTTGAGGAATTTTAAAGTGCAATTTTCATTGCCATTAAGTCAGTTCTTAGAATAAATATATCCTTTTTTCATCTTTATTTTTTTGGATGTTTTGTTCACTGCTGTACTCCCTAAGGCCTAGAACTGTGCAGGCACATAGTAGGCAGTCAATAAATATTTGTTGAATTTTGCTATATCAAGAACATCAACACCTTTTATCAAACTATTTTTCTCTCCTTAAATGTATTAACATTTAAGTCTGATCATTGCTTAGGCCACAGGACTACACAAAGAGACTAACAGCAACTTGAAAACATACTTTCAAAGTCATGACATAAACAGTGCTAAAATTAGATATAATCTTGTGGGAAAAAAGCCATTTATCTTCTTCTTGCGGAAAAATTAGGGTTTAAAACTAATGAGACCTTCCAGAGCCTCAGAGTGGGTCAGAATAACCAAAAGGAAAAAAAGCAAGTCAGGATGACACGGAATAAAAGGACCAAGTACCACTCTTTATCACTAAAGCCCTGGGTAAAGGGAATAAACAGAAAAATATTGATGCAAAAACAAACAAAATAAACTATAAATACTGCTCCCTAACAAAAGAAAACTGAAATTGTATGAGGCTGCTGCCTGATATTCCTTACCTACATGGCTTGAAACAAATTGGAGGCAATGGAGTTGAGTTGAGAGCACTGGTTTTGGAGCGAGGTAGACCAGGATATGAACCTTATTAGAGATGAGACTTTCAAGGTTACTGTGACATTAGAGACAATATCAATAAATAGCATCTATCAGTAAGTATAGCTTTTCCAGTTTCTTAAGTTATAATTAGTGTTTAGATTGCAGACATCCAAGCAGCATTTAGTCTTAATAAGGCAACTGATCTGCCTAAAACTAGTACCCACACCATAGACACTATAAACCTGCCAGCAAAGCCATGTTAGAAAGAATTTTAAAGCAAAACCATTATCACACTAATAATATCCCAAATCAATGCAAATAAAGATTTTTGCTCAAGTCCATTCAATTATTCAAAAGATAAATAAACATGAAATGAATTTCTACTCAGTGTTAGGTGCTTTGTAAGGCACTGGGGAATACAACAATAAATAAGATTTAATCTCTGCCCTTAAGCAGCTAATAGTTTGGTGGGAGAAGACTCTTATGCACATTTATAAAGAATAGTGAGGGGGTCCATTGTTTTTAAACTCAATGTGTTACTTGACAGAAAAAAAAAAACTTGGGATCAGAAATGGGTATAAATATTCTTTGTTCCATTTCCAATAGTACTGTTAACCAAAATTGGAAATGTAAAGTAGGTCACTACTAAAATGCAGGCCAACCAAACTTACTGAAAGCTATTACATTTAGAAAGCTGAAGGGAGCCCATATCAAAATAATGGAATGGATGCCTTTTTAAAACTGAAAGTAGTAGCTAACATAAAATTAACATTTTTATAGAGTAAGCAATTTACAAAGTATTTTATATAATCTCACTTGATCCTCATAATCCCATGAGTTAAGCAGCCATTGTTTTTGCACATTTATTGGAAAGGAAACTGAGGATTCAAAAAGTAAAGTGAGAGAGATTGAATCTACATGAAACACTGGGAAATAAGAACAGGTGCCCTTGGGGAAAAGAAAAAATAATAAATGTCCAAAAGATAGAAGTCATATGGGGTCAAATTAAAAAGAAAGAAAGGAACTACAGTCTAAAGGTGCATAAGAGGGACTCCTAAAAAGTGGGAAGAGCTTCAGGAGTGCTTCCAGTTTAGAAATGAGAGTTTGGGGATATAATGGGCCATGGGACCACTACAAAAGCAGCCAGTAGATTTGACCCCACCTTAATGCCCCTACCACAACCTTGGACTAGATTGCAAACAGACTTGCCTGTACCATTTTTTCTTCCTCCGTGCTTTTAAGACCACTCTAATCAACTTCTAGCCCTCCCCTAAATTCCACCAATGCTGCTCTCACCAAGGCCACTAATAAACTCCAAATTGCTAAATCCAATGTTTAATTCTCAGTCCTCATCTAACTTGGTCTACTAGGAATATTTAACCCAATACTTGACATTTGTTCTTACATACCTAAGAGACAGTTCTAACTCAACATGTTCAAACCTGAGCTCCTGATCTCACTCCCAAACCTACTTTACCCATAGCCTTCTTCATCTCAGCATATGGAAATTCCATTCGTCCAATTGTTCAGGCCAAACACCTTGAAGTTTTTTGTTGTTTTTTTTTAATGTTTATTGACATAAGGGCACATATCACAAATCTAACTCTTGAAGAATTTTCACAAATTAAACAGATCTGTGTACTAAGTATCAAGATCAAGAAGCAGAACTTTAATACTCCAGAAACCATCCTTAGGCTGCTCCCTTCCAGTCACAGACACCCCACCATCAAATAGAGTCACTAAGTATACAATACAGGACAACAGGAAAGAAATGTTAGGAGACAAGGATTATATCTAGACATTTTAGCATCTACTATAAGTGCCAAAAGAAACAGAATAGGAAAAAAAATGCTAGGAAGGAAAAGACAAAGCAACAACAGAAGAAAATTTTCCAGAACTAAAGAAGACATGAGTTCTCAGATTTAAAAGGCCCATCAGGTTTCAAGTACAATGTATAAATAAAGATCCATATCTAGACATACTGTGGTAAAATTTCAGCACAACGAAAAAAAAATCCTCACGGCTTCCAGAGAGTAAAACACATTGTCCTAAGGGACCAAGAATCAATGATGTATCTTTACATGTTTTTTTAAAAAAATAAGTAACATTTTTGCTATAGGCCCCAGTGGTTGCTGTCAAAATGGACAAGTTTATGAAACCGGAAATGGTACTGGTGCTAGCCAGACGCTACTCTGGATGCAAAGTCGTCATCATGAAGAACATTGATGATGGCACCTCAGACTGCCCCTATAGCCATGCTCTGGTGGCTGGAATCAACCACCACACAGTGACAGCTGCCATGGACAAGAAGAAAATCACCAAGAGGTCAAAAATCAAGTCTTTAACTATAATCATTTCATACCCTCAAGGTACTCTGTGGATAGCCCTTTGGACAAAACTGTTGTCAACAAGGTTGTCTTCAGAGACCCTGCTCTTAAACACCCAGTGCGAAGCCAAGGTCAAGTTCCAGGACAGTGCAAGACAGGCAAAAACAAGTGGTTTTGTCAGAAGTTGCGATTTTAGATATTTTTTGCTTCAATCATTGAAAATGCAAAACATTTTTTTAAAAAGTAAAATAAGATAGAGTGCCAGGCATGAGATGGCTGGATTGAAGTATATATTTCTAAAGTTTTCAAAAGTTTTTATTGTTTTACTTTAATAGGTAATATGTAATATATACATATAGGGGGAAAAGTCAAACCATAAAAATTCCCCACCTGTTAGTCCTCCAATTCCCTTCACCAAAGAGAATCACTATTAAAAACGTAACTTTCCAGAGATATTTATTCCTAGCATGTGATTTTCAATTTTAATAGTTATTTTGGTTTGCTAGGCTGCTGAAAATAATATACTATGAAACAGGTAGGCTTTTTTTTTTTTTTATTGTGGGTAAAAATCAAAATTTTCACAATACATACCAACATTTGCAAAATGATACATAAATATATATGCATGTATGTGCATTTGCTTACAAAAATGTTATTTATGTATATATATAAATATATTTTAAGAGGTGCTTAGATACCCAAAATATTACACAGAACCCACTGGGATTCCCATGTTGCCCACCTCCCACACCTCCCACCACATCCCACACAAACATCTCCCACAAGTGTGGCCCACCACCCTCAATGGACTTACACATCCTGGGGCCTTGCCACCAACCATAGACCACAGTTCACACCGTAGACCACACTCTCTCCCACACAGTTCTGAGTGGAATCTCAGTGGAGCTGCAACTACTACCCTACAGCTCAATGGACTCATCCAAATCACCTGGCGAGGAGACAACGATGGGCAATGGCAATCCCAGGGAATGGAGAGGGCCTGCATCTGCAGGCAGGATCATCCCACCCACCATATCCATGGGATATAAGCCCTCTCTCACTTGGAGGTGGAGTGGACATCACCATCCCAGTCCCCTCAGGATTGGGGGAAGAACTATGGACTAGAGTGGACTTGATGGTATTCTGTTGTTCATATATGGTGATTCTAGCAATGGAAGAAATTATAACAATGAGGTGGAGCCAGTGGCCACTTGACACTTTTGGGGCAGGGAGGGGACGAGCAGTTGAAATACAGGGGCTTCTTTGGGATTTGGAGGTTGTCCTGAGTACCTTTGTAGGTAGGCTTTTAACAGTGGGAATTATTTGTTTTCTAACTTAAAGTTTTGAGGTTGTGAAAATGTCCAAATCAAGACAAGACTTTCTTCCTAAAGACCAGCTGCTGGCAATCCTGGACTCCTCTGTTATATGGCAAGACAAATGGCAGCATCTGCTAGTATCTCCCTTCTCGTGTGGGTTTTGTTGCTTTCAGCTTCTTACTTACATGGCTTTCTCTGTGTATTCATTCCATTTATAAAGAATTACGGTAAAAAGATTAAGACCTACCCTGGGTCATGCCTTAATGGAAGGAACCTCATGACACCCTTCTTACAATAGGTTTACACTCACAGGAATGGATTAGCTTTAAGAATATGATTTTCTGGGGCACGTACAGTTCCAAACCACCACAGTAGTTACAGCCAGAGTACTTCCCTAAAAGGCAGTGGCAATTCAAATTTCTACTTGCAATATATGATAGTGCCCTTTTCCTAGCACTGTTGGCACTATTAAGTTTTCTCTAATTGGATGGCTACAAAGATAATATCTCATCATTGCTGTAACTTGCTTCTTCTTGATGACTAATGAGGTTGAAAATATTACCATTTGTTATTGGCTATTTGCATTTCCTCTTCTTTGTAAGGCTTGTCACCCCCTTTGCCTATTTTTTGATTGGTTATTTTTTCTTATCATTTTGCAGAAACTCTTTCGAGTTTCACTTCCAAATGGATAGACTAATTTACCAGCACTGTTAAATGAACTATTCTTTTGCTCCACAGGACAGGAATTTCAATTTTCTCAATTTCTCAATTGTTACGTATATATGAAATTCTAGTCTCATCCATTAAACAGTGTGAATATTCTTACAACATTATCATTCCTTCTAATCAATGTAACATTTTAATATACTTTGATATCTGTTTGGGCAAGTTCCCTTTTATTTTTGTTATGTTTTCAAATTTTCTTGATTCCTCTTGCTTATTTTCCATACCTCTTAAAATTTAGAACCAGCCTGTCAAGCTCCATAAAAAATATCTGTTGCACTTTAAAAAGGACTGCAGGATTTATAGATTAATTTGATGAGAACTGTCATTTTTTTTACAAAATTGAACTTTTCCATCTAGGAATTTGCATTTATTCAAGTTTACTTTTGTGTGGAAAAACTACTAGTGTCATTGTTACGGCCATTTTAGAAGACAATTTGGCCATATATATTTCAGTAAAAATGTATACACACTATAAGCCAGCAATTCCAATCTGCCTTATCAATCCTGAAGAAATTGCCATACTCTAACAAGTCCTTCATTATTCTCTATAGTAGCAAAATAATTGGAAATAACCTAAATATCCATCAACAGGGAAATGTTTATACTTGAGATTGTATAAACACAAGATAAACAGGGAAAAGGATGAAGAACATATTGTCATCCATACTTCTGAATCTTACGCAACAGTTAAATAGAATGAGATAAGTCTCCATGTTTTGGCATGGAGCAATAACCAGGACATATTATTAAGCAAACAAAGCATGCTGGGAATATACATGCAGTATATTCCATTTATGTAAAGCACACACATATGCACAAAAGCACATATTTCTACAAGTACATATATGTACACAAATGCAAAGGAAATGATTTGGAAGGATACACACCACTCTAATAAAATATTTAACTCTGTGAAAGGATTGAGGTGGGGGGGTGGGAATAAAGAGTGATTTTCACATTATGTTGTTTGAACTTTTTGCAATGAGAATTTATTCCTGTATCATCCACATAATTAAAAATAAGTATAATTTAGGAAAAAATATGGGGAAGTGCAAGTGATTTCGAAATATTCTTTTTACTAGACCATGCATAATGGAATTTCAAGATTCAACCTGTTCTCAAGTATTGTCCCAAATAAAGGTGCAAGATCTTCACCTACAAACCCATATCTTAATTCAACATATCTGTTACTCAGATGCAATCCAAAAGAAGCCAACTTCACAAATGTAAGCAAAGGTGATTGACTAGAAACAACCATACTAAAGAAGCAGGAAGTTGGAATGGAAAAAAAAAATAGCTACACTCCAAGAGAAAAGAAGGAACTCCTGCTCTTGGCCAGTCAGAATCCATCTTTATGTAATTAAGTTTCTTGTATAGGCAATTTTATTAGAAGACAGAATATTTCTTTCCCTTGAAACATATGTATAACATAGTGGTTACAGCTCTAGGATCATGGATTTGAATCCTGCCTCTGCCATTCACTAGCTTCATAATGTTGAACATATCTGATAATTATCTTCATTGTTCTTTATTTTTTTCATCTGTATATTGTGGATACCACAAAAGATTATAGGGAGGATTAAATGACTCAACACCTGTAAAGTGCTTAAAAACTGTTCTTGTTGCAAAGTAATTGCACTCAATATTAGTTACTATTATTAATATCATTAGTCTTAGCTCAATTCAGCAAACATCCATTAACTAGACACTGTGCATCAGAAACTCTATAAGCAATGTTGGTGATACAGAAATGACTGAGAACCAGGCTGTGCCATTGAAGAATTTTACATATATGTCCATAATGTCAATACATTTTTGTTGGTGCTTTGAAAGAATAATTGCAGGATGCTGTGAGCATACAGAGGAGGTTCACTTGACCCAAGATTAAGGAGGAAAGGATTGAGGAGTGAGGTACTTTTGATATGGAAAATTCCAATGACAACTTTCTCTCCATTGCCTTTCCCATTAAGGAAGATAAAGTCTTGAATAGATTATTTATTTCTTCCAAACTTAAAAGTGACCCACCAAAATTTATGTTACAACAACATTTTCTGGTTACAATTCAAGCTTGGCAACCAAAAATCACCAATATGAGGTTTGACAGGGTTGTTCTGCAAGACAAGCTAAGAATCAACAACAAATTGTGTTGTAAACCTTGCAGGAAATCTACTCTATTCCACAGAGTGCCAGCCTTTCATAACATAGTTTCCACATCCAGTGAGCATTTTATGGTAAGTTTCCAAAGATTGTGTTTCACAACAAATATCTAGGCCATTGGCCAAGAACTTGAGATTGTATAAACACAAGATAAACATGAGACAGCATTGCTTCTCTATTTGTTCAAAAAGGCATGACAATGGCTTTTATTAACTGGAATATTTTATCTAGTAACTCTCCAACTATAAGTCACAGTCTTACAAGATTCTGGCAATATTTAAGAGAGAAAATCTGATTCAATTAAAAGACCAACATATGAAACTGCAAAAGATTAAAAGAATAACGAGTGCTTTCCAGCTAATTCAGAAAGTCCTATCCACTCCAACACAAGCAAAGGTAAGAGATTTCTTGCCCATAAGAGCTCATGGACTAACCAGAAAAACAAAAAGCACTCACAGAAAATAGAATGCTATCAGGTCTTATACAATATGATCTTTAATTATAGGCCTGAGCAAGTGGGAATTTAGCTGGATTTTTAACAAGGATTGTGCATCCCTTATGAAAAATCTGTATTACCTACAGAATAAATCTGTTTATCTCACCTTATCTCATGGTATATCCTCTAACTTCTGGTACAGCTAGAATATCATGCCGTATACCCAAGTTTTCTCATTTAGAATAATTTTCTATACAAATCCTAACCATGGATAGCCAATATTAATCCCAACCTCTTCCATGAAACCTTCCCAGCTAAAACACCCACTACCCTCTTCTTCCACTGAATACTCTTAGCACTTATTGTTGTCATTACTCTGGAGTCCCAGTCAGATATCTCTTATCAACCCCATGACATGGCCATGATGAAGAAAATTATAAAATAGAACAGAACAGAAACATACAAAAATCGCTTTATATGGTCAGCATTTGACTGCATCCAAACTGAATTAGTTTCCATTATCGTAGGGAAGCATATGCTGATCAAAAAAGAGATAAATCTCAAAAGCTAGAGCTGGCTTTGCCCAGACTGCACCTTCCTGGGGAGAGGGAGTTTGGGGTCTTGGACTTAAACATTTCTATTCCCTAAGGTAAGGCATCCTGCTTGTAGAGAGCATGTAGGTGCTTCTAGCCAGTAGACATCACATATTTCTGATCCCACTGGTGTGAGTATTTCCTACCCACTGAATGAGAATCTACAGTGCATGGGGCTCAACAATCCACAATTTTTTTAAGTCAGCTTTATTGTGGTATAATTTACGTATTGTAAAAATCACCCATTTTAGGGGTAGAGTTCTATGAGTTTCAGGAAATGCATACAGTACTATAACCACCACATCAACTAAGATGTAGAATATATGACTTAACATCTTGTGTATGTCTGTCAAGAAGAGAAAGATGCACTGTTTATGAAAATATGCCTGTAACAATTATTTTTCACTATAAAACAATATTTCCTTATTAGCCTGGCTAAAATAAGTGCATTCTTAATGTTTTGACATAATTCTGAACATGAAAGACAAAAAAAGTGTCCTCTCAGACTTAAATTATATCAAGATATAATGTCTCAGATCAGAATTACAAAAAGTTATCTTAAAGAGACAGAATATCTCCCAGGCCTCTAATTGCAAACATTGTATTAACATAAATAGTGTCTCAAGCAGAAGGGGGTTGGTTCAGTCATACATTTTCTAGACAAGTGCTACTCAAAATGTGATCCTTGGTCGGGTACCCATATGTGGCAGTTTGATGTAATTATGAATTCCAAAAATATAACTGAATCATACTTGTAAACTGATCTGTTAATCTGGGCATGATTAGGTTAGGATTAGGGTGTTGAGCCCCACCCCTTGGTGGGTGGGTAATTGAATATAAAAGGCAAGGCAAAAGACAGTTGAAGCAGTCTTTTGAGAAGCAGTTTTGATATTGGAAAGAAGGCCCCAGGAGAAGAGAAGCAAGCCATTCGCCTGATCATCTACAGCTGACCTTGTGGAGGAAACAGGAGCCAGCTGACCTTGTGGAGGAAACAGGAGCCAGCTGACCTTGTGGAGGAAACAGGAGCTAAGCCTGGAGAGAAACGCAGCCCCGGGAAGAGAGGAACCCCAGAAGCCTGAACCCTGGCAAACGCCGGCAACTGTCTTGCTCTAACACGTGGCAATGGACTGTGGTGAGAGAAGAAATTTAATGCTTTATGGCCTGGTATCTGTGGACTTCTACCCCAAATAAATACCCTTTATAAAGACCAACCCATTTTTGGTATTTCACATTAGCACCCCTTTGGCTGACTAATACACCATATGTGAACCATTTGTTAATCATCCATGATGAGAGAAGTATTGCAATTCAGAGTAAGGAATTAGAAACGTTGATTGCAATTTGACAGAGTAATTTTTTTATTGATTGGGCTTGTATTTTGTATGTCTTTGTTTCTTTTTTAGTTTCATTTTTCTAATAATTTATTTATATTTTATTTTACAAAGGTATTCATCCATGATGGATTGGATGGCAGAAAAAAAATGGTCTTTTACCACACAGTTCATAAAGCACTGTTCTATGGCATGCGTCTGCCACTTTCTACTTGTACCTACTAAATCTTGACCACTCAGTTTGCCCTTACTTATTCATTACCTTAAATCAAGTGTCAGCAACTTTTTTTTGTAAATGGTCAGATACTAAATATTTTAGGCTTTGTGAGCCATACAATCTCTGGCACCACCACTCTACTCTGCCGTTATAAGCCAAAAGAAGTCATAGATCATATGTAAATGAATGAGCTTGGTTTTATTCCAATAAAACTTTAGTGGGGGGGGGGCGCGAAGGTATTGAGTGCCAGTCCCTGCTTATATTATTATCATTTTATTGTGTCATATTAGACTGCAAATGCTTCAAGAACAGATCCAGGGATGGATGGATGGATGGATGGATGGATGGATGGATGGATGGATGGATGGATGGATGGATGGATAGATAGAGGGAAAGGGATAGGGATAGGAATAGGGACAGAGACAGAGACAAAGAGATGATAGAGATATAGAGATACATAGGTTGATTTTTTTTTTTTCATTTCAAGCAGAGACTACCAATTCCAATAAGCATTTTTGAAATGAATGAAAAAAATGATAAATATTAAACTGGAAGGATGGAAGAGAGTATTCCAGGTAGAGGGGACAGAAGAAGCAAAGGCATAGAGACAGCAATACAAGTAAATATTAACAGTGAAGATAAATACCCCAAAGCCAAGAAGACTGAAGATAATTTCAAAAATTCTATCAATTATATAAAGTGTTGTTTTAAAAATGTTGCAAGCCAATTCTTTCTCTGCCTTCACGGAATATAGAGGAAAAAAAGAAACAGGTTGGCATTTTCCCAGAAGGGATTTAGGTGACACATAAAGAAGAAGTTCTGGTAAACTTTAGACTGGGTTACAAAAGGAACTTGTTCAGTAGGGAGATATCTCAGAATACTATTAATACAAATTGATCTGAACTGTTTGAAGAGATTATGGTAGATGTCCAAAAAATGCCCTGGATAATTTCCCAAGGTTCTCATTTTCAAAGTTATGAATTTACCAAATAACCCATCCCCCTCCCCCAGATATAAGCTCCATTCCTCTAATAAAGAAATTCAAAAGAGGAAGAAGCATATTTTGTTTTAAAAATAATTGATACTTCAAATTATATTTTTGTGTCCAGAAAAACATGCCATCTAAAATAAAGATTTTAAGAAAATTAATCACTGTAATGGATGACTAAGATTTAATCTGAATTTGATGACTTTAGCCTTAGGTCATATAAATTTTCCATTTGAACATTAATACTTAAAGAGTTAGAGGAAGGAGAATAGCTTATAAATATTGCAGAAGTGAAATATGAAGAATATTAAATAAGTGGATTGCCAGTCTTCATTACAGCAGCAGAATTGTCATGTAAAGCCATATTCATATATTCATTTTGCCAATATTTATTTAGTACCAACTACATACTAAGCATTGTAAAGCACAGGATGAATCAAACCATCAAACATAACCTCTGCCTTCAAGGAATTTATAATCTAGGTAGATTGTAAAACATTATGAATGAAACAGTACAACAGAGTTACCTAATTTTAATGCAAGTTGACAGACTATACTGGTGTTTTCCAAAAGCTATCAAATGTCCTTTCCAAAATTGACTCAAGTAACCTTATTTACACATTTTGTTGCTAATATATGCACACACACCCTCCCCGGGAGTATAAGACTTTTCATCTTTGCTGAAGAAAAAGCAGCATCTTTGGAGCAATAGAAAGTTAATTTGGCTAATGTGATTGTCTAAAAAGCATGTCTAGTGTAAGAAATATAACAGAGTAAAATGAAAAAGATTCAGACCTAAGAAACTCATTCCAACATGTTCTGATCTACACTTAATATAGAACCATCACATAATTATTTAAAATTTTGTTTAAGACTCTTAAAAGTCACACAATTCATAGTAAATTTCTTGGCAGTTGAAATATTTACAAATGTAAAGTGCATCGTGTTGTGAAAGAACTATCTGCAGCTTCCTTAATTAAATCAATTGTGTATTGACTTATACATTAAGGCTAAAATGTAAAGCGTGTGATAAGGTCACTCCTTTTGGGTACTTAATGGCTTTATTAACTATAAACATTACCATTAAAAAGGGCCTTTTCAAAGCCAACTTAATATGAAGTTTTAATTTTTTTTAATCACTTGTTGCATTATGCTCAGCTCTTACAAATATGGGCACTTTGGTCTTTATAAGCAATGCTGATGCAAATGTTGTTAAACCAGTGTGGCATGTATTTGCACCTGCCTGATCTCTAGATCTAATTCAGAGTCACTAGCATCTGCTAGCTGACCTTTTGCTTGCTCATACTTGAGGCCCAGAAGCCAGACATAATACACCTGCCTTTTGGTCACTCCCATTCAACAGCTAGCCTGTTACTGGAGTCTTCTCATCAAAGCCTGAAAGCCTGGACTGGTTCAACAACAACAGTCTTCCTGCATTGTCTCTGTGTTTTGGTACTCACAATCTTAACATTTCTCAGATTAAACCTTTTCTCTGGTTTATGACCCTGGCTTTTGTTCTCTGTCTCTAGTAAATTAACCCCTCAGCCATTATCTTAATCATTTTCAGATTGCATTTCTTTCTGCCTTGTTCTTGCCTGATACCTTGATTCTAGTAAATGATTTTGCTTAATTTCTGGGTTATATGTGTTCCAATTTCTCTCTCATGGTATGCTAGTCAGAATCTTAATGATGAAATTTGTTTTCATTTGTTCATTCAACAAATGTATTTACCTGTGCAAGGCTCATTCTAAACTTCGGCGATACAAATATGAGACAACATCCTTGTCCTCAAAGAGCTTGCAGTCTAGTAAAAGATACAGAGAAATAAATCAACAATTGTAATAGGATGTATGTGGCAGTTTGATATTATTGATGAATTCCTAAAAGAAATATTGTTTATGTTTGTAAACTGGTCTGTTCCTCTGGACGTGATACCCTCATATTAAATTCAAAGGTTTCACTTTTACTTGATTAAATTAAGATTAGGGTTTTGATTCAGCCTCATCAGTAGGATGTTGAGTCCCTGCCCCCTTGGTGAGCAGGCACTCACACAGAAAACGACACGGCAAAGGAGAGAGCTTAGTTTTTTGACACTGGAGCCCCAGGGAGAGAGCCAAGCCATTGGCCTGATAGTTTACAGCTGGCCTTGTGGAGCGAAGACATCAGTTGAGCCTGGAAAGAGATGAGCCCCAGGAGAGAGATGAGCCTTATGCCAGCCTACACCTGAGATCGGAAGATGCTGGGACCATGGAGCCTTAGGAGGAAGAGGAAGGCTGAACCCTCACAGAGACCAGCAGCCATCTTGCTCCAACATGTGGCAAGAGAATTTGGTGAGGGAAGTAACTTATGCTTTATGGCCTTGTGACTGTAGGCTCTACCTAAAATAAATACCCTTTATAAAAGCCAACAGATTTCTGGTACTTTGCATCAGCACCCCTTTGGCTGACTAATACAATGTGTTATAAAAGCATTATATAAAGAGAGGCATACATACATTTAAATGGGTATTAAAAGACCTTCCTGGAGGAGCTGAATCTTGAAGGTCTGAAAGGAGCAAGGGAGAGAAAATGGGTAAGCAAGATGGCAAGAAGGGTATTCCAAGAAGAGGGAGCAACATATGTAAGCAAGAGACAGCATATCAGGTTAGAGGACCTATAAGTTGTTTAAGTGTGGCTGAAACATATTTGTAGCTAAAAGGTGAAATGTGAGGTTGGTTTGGGGCTGGATATTCTGTATAGTAGGCTATAAGAACCCACCAGAGGGATTGATTAGAGGAGTGCTATGGACAAGTTTGTATTTTAGATTACTCTCCAAGTTTGTGGAAGATGGATTAGATACAGGTGAAAGTGTCCCAGAGAGGACACTTTTAATAATACATATAGTATGTAATGAGGAAGTGAAATAAGATGTAATGATAAGAATGGAAAGGAAGGAATAAAAGTAAATGAGTAAGAGATGTAATATTAGACCATACAGAATTGAGCTTACACATCTGCGGTATTAAGAGAAGAAAGTTGTCATTAAGATTTGATGCAGAAGATGATGACTTCTTTAATGACCCTGAGTGTATGGTAGTTTATAAGCATCCAAGTGGGAGATATCCAGCATGCAGTTGGGAATGCCATTCTGTGGCTCAAGATAAAAATTATGTTGAGATACATTTGCAGGTTATCTACACAGAAGTGATAATTGGTATGAATGACTATAGAGAAAAAAGAAAATCTGGAAAGGTTTTTTAAGGAAAAGTGAAATTCCAGATAAGGCAGGTTTAGCATGGTTGATATTCAACATGTACAGTGTCAGAAGGATAGTTATTATCTTACTCCTTCCTTTCTAAAAGGTTTCAATAAATACTTTTCAAGGTACTTCCTCTTACCCAGTTTCATGGGCTCTTCCTCACAAGTGCCCTTTGAGTTAGATAAATAAAGCATTATTCCCTTTATGAGAACTTCCTGATAGTCCTAGCACCTCTGTCCCTTCCCACAGTCAGACTCCTGATCCCAGCCAAATTTAAAAGACCTTTGCTCTGCTGTCACCCATGCCCCAGCATAGCATTCATTTTATAGGTGTAAGGGTCAGGGCACTAGGTGTTCCAGTGTTTGCCGGAGGCCACACAGCAAACCAGTATAGGAAACACATTAAGAACCTAGGAATGCTGACCCCAGATCTAGGATATTTGCTCTAATTCTTATGATGACCTTGCCAGGAATCCATCTATTTCACAAAGCAAAGCAAAGAATACTTGTAATATTGAATTTGAATATACATATATAGTTACTGAAGATACTATTTATGAGGAAGATATCATTTATGAGGAAAAGTAGAAAAGAATAAACATTTCAAAACTGAAATTAGTTTGCATAGGAAAGTCTCTGTTCTCAAATAAATAAGAATGTTCATTAAAAATATGGTAAAGCTCCTCACATTAAAGGACATTAAAATTTCTATAAAAGTGACTTAGGCTTTCTACAAAAGCCTCTAAAAATAGCCAGGAAGTCATCACAAAAAACACAGAAAGCAAAAACTACAAAAGAGAGAACTTTTGTCTGAAAAATGAAGTACAATTTTGCATATTGTAGAAGGTCCATAAAGGAAAAAGAGTATGTGTAGGCAATAGTAAAATAACTTCTAATAAATTGAAAATTATTTTATCCTCTAAGAGTTAAACTATAAAATTTAGGCTAATGGATCAGTTCATAATTAGGCAAAGACACATTAAAGAAAGAGAATGGCTCCCAGGTCAGAGCAAGACAAACTATATATTAGCATACCTAAAGAAAGAATGGGTCCCTGAAAAGGGGGGCTTAGACAGATGAGAAAGCTTAGGAAAATAAGAATAGCAAAGGGGAAAGAATGTCTGGGCCATAAGGCTCTTTAGTCCCTTTCAGCAGGTGTATGATTCTTCCAGAAATGGACACAGTCAGTTGTCATTACTCATTAATTTCATCCCACGAATACCCCTTGCTTGTTCCTCAAGCTATTTTCCTGTTTGGCAGGGCTTCTTAAATGGAGAGAACACTGGTCATTTAGACATAAGCATTCTATCCACTATTAGAGTTCTTTTGTTGTTGTTGTTGTAAATTAATTATTTGGCATTCTGGATTGTCTCTCGTGAGTTTAGTCAATATGATTTCACCTGTGGGCCACAGAGCCAATCTCCAGGTGTAGACAAATGAGGTTTCTGAGGCTACTTGGTGAACTCACCAACACCAACCTTGGAAAGTGCCTTTTATTCACATTCAAAGGGGAAGAGATGTACATAAGCAAAACCTTCGTAATTGCTATATAGTCTATATGAAAAACTGGGTAACTGATAAAATAGGGTGTACTATTGATAAAAATGTGGTGCTAAAAAGGGAGAATGGCTTTAGATGGTAAGATTTTAAAAATCAGTGTTCGGATATTAATTGGTATCTTTGAACTAAATCAATTCTCAGATGTAGAACTTCACCTAATATTCACCTCAGATATACATGCACTGGCAGCCCACTCCCAAATATACATATGTAGCACTGTATGGATCGTGTAGATGCATACATTCTCCTTTTCTCTTTCTCCCTTTCTCTCTGAAAAGTAGATAAGTGGAACAAACAAAGGTGTTGGTGTTAGATATGGGTTTCAATCTCAGTTCTATTACTTCTCAGCAGTGTAACCAGGAGCAAGTTTCTAATTTTATCTGTGCTTCAGCTTCTTCAACTCTAAAATTGGAGATAATAATTATTTCATAGAATTGTTGTAAAAATTAAATGAGATAATATATTTGTAGGCATTCAGGTGTTGGCTCCCTTCCTGTTGTTTCCCACATGTTCAACTGAAAAATAAACATACACATTTATATTCCAAAAGACTAAGCTTCATGAGAGCAGAGACCCCACCTGATTTTTGTTTACCTCTATATGCCTAGTACATGGCTTTTAGGGGGCACTCAGATATATATATATATTTTTTTTTTTTTTTGAGGTATCAGGGCCAGAGCCTTGCATGTAGGAAGCTTCCCTGACCTAGGAGTCATTCTTTTTAATGTGTTTTTGCCTATTTATGACCTGGCCCATTAGGCCTAGATTTTAGTTTACCTCTTAGAGGATAAAACAGTTTTCAACCACTGAGCCACACTGGCTCCCTTGAGTTGGTTGTTTCATTTGTTTGCTTGTTGTTTGCTTTTGTTTTTAGGAGGCACTGGGGATCCAACCCGGGACCTCCCATGTGGGAAGCAGGTACTCAATCACTTGAGCCACATCTGTTCCCCTCAAGTATATTTTGAATTATAAAACTAGGTTAAGAAATTGAGGTTTTGTTTAACTGAATTTTCCAGTTAGCTTAGGGATCTCTCATTTAACCTAAATACTACCAGGTGTCATTTCTGTAGGTCCTATTTTATGACCTTTGATTAATCAATGTAAAGTCTTTCAAAGTGACTTTTTAAAGTATTGGGTTTTGCCTGAAAACTTCAGATAAGCACTTTCTGAGTGATTATCTTGAGGGCTTCTGAGCATAACCTCGGTCTTGCACTGTTTCTTATTAGTGCATGTAGAGTAAAACACTTGACATTCACTGAATTAACATCTGAAGACGGGCTGTTTATTCTCAGGTGACCTTAATATGCAGCCCTGCCATGAGGTAGAGTGAGTCATTTAACTTGTGAAGATGATGTCTAGCTATCTACCAAGCATTTGTATCTTAATTAGATTTTGTTTTCCACTCTTGAGAACTTTGTGTGTGTGTATGTGTGTGGTGGGAGGAGGGGCGTGGACACCAATCTCACATGAAACTTTAGTGAATTTTGAAAAGGCAGTGTATTAACAAATGTGAGGATATGTCTAATAAATGGAAATGTGATTCCAGAGAAAGTCAGAAGGCTATAAAAACATGAAACATATCCATGAATTCAGGAACTGGTGAATTTCAGGGGAAAATCAAGGGCCTTCTGGACATAGGACAAGATTAGGCCTCAGCCATGATTGTATACTTCCACTAAATTGAATCAGTGTGCAGTTGTTCCAGTTGTTTCAGTCATCTTCACAATGGATTTGGATGCAGGTGAAGTGATCTAAATATTGATTTTTAAAATGCTTTATTAGAGCTGGCAAAGAATTTAATTGACTGAAATTAAAAGGGTTTTATTGAACATGTGACCTGTTCCCCGACAGATCATCCAAATCAAAATAAGGAAAGGGATTACATTCCTTGATTTGGGGGAATAAAGGTGAATTGATGCAATGGCCTTAAGAAGGATAGATTTTTTATAACCCTGATTCATTGGTAATCAGTGTAAGGGGGTCATTTATGTGTTTGGTATTCTGAAAATTATCTTTATGCCTAACTTGAATTTTAAAACTCTTGGGTGATTTGTAAAGTCACATCTTTGTCTCAAATGAGCAGCAATATGTTACAGAGAACTGAGTTTTGGACCAGGAGAGAGAATATCTGAATTCTAGTCCCAGCTTGGCCTTGTAGCCTTGGAAAGTCACTCCACATCTCTTGGCTAAAGCTTTGCCTCAATAAACTAATCAGATGGTACATGAGGCTCGCTTCAACTCAGAGGGTCTATAATTCTGCTATATATAATGATTATATCTTTATTACAATATTTCCACTCAAAAGCAAAGCATATCAATATAAAAAAGGATCTTACACTTGGCTGGGTATAGGGTGTGGAAATAAAGGGTATTCATCTGAAGAATCTCTTCCATTGGCTTTTCAGTCTAATTATTTTCATATTATACTTTACAGGGTGCACTCACATAAAATACTTCCTGCATTGAAAATATTCTAAAATATTTTTTGTCTTTCCCTCCAAAAGACTAGCCTCTCTTTGTTATGTCACCATTACCACAATACAACTAGATACCATGTAATTTTACTTTACATAAATCATAGCAGGAATTATCTTGGTACTTTTGCCTTGGCTGAGTACCAGGTGCACTTGTACTAGATATATACCAACTGCTTTTTTCATTTTAAAACTGTACATAGGTCCTATATAATTGATTTTCCTACCTAATTACCCTTGATGATATTATAATTCTTTTAAATAATTAAATGGACATGACTAATTTTAATATTGATCACAAAATTTTAACTCCATTCTGCAATTTTAATATTGGCAATGTGATACTTGGAATGTAAATGCATTTAGCTCATATTCCAGTATTTCGTTTTGTAACATTTATATTGAATAATAAAGTGCTCAATCTAATACAACATTTATAAATTTCACTCTGTAATGAAGACAGGGCCATATATTGATTAGTTTATGGGCAGAGTTTAATTTTTAATATTCAATATTTAAAACTGAAGATTAAATTTTTATATTTTAATTCATGAAGAAATCCATTTTCTCTATATAGATCTTATTTTATCTTAATGTGATAAGCAAAATTAAATGTTTTCATTCTGTTTTCTTTGTTGCCTAATATAATAGCCAAGGACTTCTTCGAAATGGAATTTTATTTTCATTTCTAAATGTGTTCCTCTTATATTCCATTATTTTTAATGGCACTCAACTACTTTGTTATATTTAAAGATAATCCTTTACTTGGGTAGATTTAGTTTATTTCAACACTTTCCTCAATTCAAGTTTACTTGAAATTGTGTAAACCTGATCCATTTTCATTTACATAATTTCAGACTAAATTAAATGTATATGACTTTATCATAGCATGCAATGGTAACAAAAAAATCACTTTCTATATTTTGGCACAAGTTCCCTGAGCCATCCCTGCATTTGTAGAGTATTAACATAATATTGCAGTTTTCTCCTTTAGAAGCAAGTTGCCACATGAGAATTATTTTTACTTAATTTCTAGTATGTCTCAAGACTTTAAGTCATGTTAAGTAAACCAAAATGGCCACCTGCATTGGGCATTGCTGGAAGGGACCCTTTTCCAAGAAAGGATTTTCCAGAAGACAAAAACAATTGACTGCAAGGGCTTTCAGAGAAAATAGAACAGTGGAATGCACCCTACAGAACTGCAGATAAGCAAAACCTAGTGATAAATCAGTTGCATCCAGGAGAGTACTTATCAGAATGGACAAATATACCATACTCATCAATGTGTATCTGCTACCTGCTCCCCATTTTGTAAGACACCCCCTAGGTAAAAATAAAAAAAACTTTAGCCAATCAGAACATTTCTTCACTTGCTTCTGCCATTGCCCTTTATAAAATCTATTTTACTCCCTCAGCGGAACTCCCTTCTACTTCTGAATGGAATGCTGCCCAATTCATGAGTTTCTCAATAAAACTGTGAGATACTAATTTGCTTGAATAGTTTTTCTTTTAAAAGTCATACAACCAAAGTTTGAAATGTTATATGATATTGGGAAAGTCACAATCTATATTCTTATCTGTTTTCCTCATCAGTAAAATGATAATTATCCTTGCCTTGCCTACTTCATGGGGTTTTTGTGAGGTTCAAATGAGCTAGCATACATTAGGGCCTTAAAAATATGTAGAATGATTATGCAAATATAAGGGCTGATGTTGATATCATTGTTGTAGATATTATTGTTCAGGTATTAGGAAGCCTGATATGGGAAAGGCAAATAACTTTGCTAGAAAATAATTCTATTTTTAGCCAATTGTCATAATGGAATATTTCAAAATATAATGATATCTAAAGATTCTGAGCTCCCTATATAATGTCATATTAGTTGTAAGATTTTTGGAGCATAAGGTAAACTGAACAAGGGAAACATCATAACATTGACAGGCTGAGAAGAAAGCCAAGTGAGAACTTCAGCATCAGGAGCCAGTGCAGAAAGAGAAGAAGTTAGTTAAGGACAAAATGGGAAAATAACCTTCCAGTAGAGCCAGGCAATCCACTGCTGTATTCAGACAGACAACTCTGAGGAAGTACGACTAGACGAAAGGATCACAGCAACAGGAATCCACGTCAAAAGTTGGATTCTGGACAATCTGTGTGTGTGTGTGTGTGTGTGTATAATAGAACACCTCCAAAAGTCTTTCTCTTGCCCATGCTTTAATATAGAATCAGGCATCACTTCCTCCAGGAAACCTTCCCTAATCACCCTCCAGACAGTATTTGAGCCATTCTTCCGAGCTCCTATACTTCGTGCTGATCTCCAACATCTACTGTAATTATTCAGCCATTCATTCAACAAATATTTATTAAGCACCACTGTATACCAGGCATTGTCCTAGGAGTGTGGGATATGACAATGAACAAAAAAAAGTCCATGTCCTCTTTCTAATGAGGGAAGGGGGATATAGACAATAAAAGATAAATAAGTAAATATATAATATGAAATAGTGATAAGTACCATTTGAGGGAATAATACAGGATCATGGGGATAGAGAGTGGAGGGCATTGTTATTTTTCATATGTTATACTTTTAGTAATCTGCTTTTAAAGTTTGTTTATTTGCCTTTTTAAAATATCCTTCTAAAACATTATTTTTATATTTGCATATATATTCCCTTATACAGATGCATGGGCCATACCAATATAACTATCCCCTTATTAGGCATTTAGCTTTTTTCACGATTACAAATAATACTGAGAAGAACATATTTATAGTTATATTTTGGGGTACATCCTTGTTTATTTCCATGGGGTAAATTCCCAGAAATGGATTGTGGTGACTCATTAGCTGTTACCATATAGACCAAGTCTGCGTTATCGCTACAGGTTATGATACTACCAGATGAAATTTAAAGGTGGCTTTGTCTAAATCCAAGGGTGCTGGTGCTTTAAATCCTAAACTTTCTACTGCAGGCAGGGATGATGTCAGCCTTAAAGCATACTATAAATGTCTACAGCTTTGCTTCGGTCCCATTTTTATGTCCATTCAGAGCAACTTGAGGTTTTGACCTGTTCCTTGACCTATATCTCTGTGGCAGTTTGAAATTATTTTATGAATCCCAAAAAGAGAAAGATTATGTTTGTGAGCTAAATCCATTTCTGTGCTTTTGAACCCCTTTCAAATTGGACTTCATCAGTGAGATATGACTCAGGTTGAGTCTCCACCCTCTTGCTGGGTCTGATATAAATGGAGATACACAGGAAACGGGAGCTCCACCATATTTGATGCTGCCATGTGAGAGAAAGGAGAGGCTCAAATTGCTGAGGCCTAGGGATAGATGAGCCATATGCCTTATAGCTTGCAGCTGAACTTTGGAAGAAAGTAGAGAAGCTGAGCCTGAGAGAAGAGGCCTGGTAAGAGACAAGTACTGTGCCTGGTTGCCCACAGCTGAGCTCCAGATGATGGTATATCCTGGAGGCAAAGGCAGAGACCTAGGCAGGGATCACCTGCTATCTTGCTCCAACATGTGGCAGCTGACTTGGGTGAGAAAGCACCTGGTATGGTGCCTTGAGATGAACTTTTCACAGCCTTGGAACAGTAAGCTTTTACCCCAAATAAATCCCCTTTATAAAAGCCAACCCATTTGGGGTACTTTGCATTGGCCGCCCTTTGGCAAACTAAAACAATCTCCAATAATTCATGTCTTCCCTTTGGCCTCATTTTTGCTAAACTTAAACCTTCTTGAACTTCTAGTCTCCTAGCTGACTTCCTAGCTCAGGTCCCTAGGCTATACCTTTACCATGCTTTCCTTTTTATCTACCACTAAACTCAGTGTTGTCTCAGTAGTAATGAATATGGGCCTGACTTTGATGTTGGAATCCATAATAGGACAACACATCAATCATTCCCTTTCTCTTTCTACTCACTACTACCTCCTCCTTATTGGTCAAAATTGTTCAAAAGAGATGTATGGGATTTAGAACATCTCAACACACTAAGGGTGTATTTGCACCCAAATCTCAAAGAAATGATTAGTAAATAGAGCACTGATTAAGAATTAAATGGTCAGTTTGGCTATTTATTGGCAATTTTTTAAAATAAAATTTTATTGAAGTATATCATTCATACATGAATATACATAAATAATAAGTATATAGTAAAAGTTGTGAACTTACAAAACAAACATGCATATCATCATACAGAGCTCCCATACATCACCCCACTACCAACACCTTGCATTGTTGTGAAACATTTGTTACAAACTATGAAATAGCATTGTCAAAATATTACTACTAACTATAGCCCATGTCTTACATTTGGTGTATTTTTCTTCCAACCCACTCAATTATTAACACCCTTTATTAGTATTATACATTTGTTGTAGTTCATGAGAAAATATTCTCATATTTGTTCTTTTAACCACAGTCCACCTTCCACCACAGGGTTCCCTGTGTCATACAGCCCAATTATTGGCAATTTTTAAAAAACAAAATAACTATGATTAACAAGGGCCTAACTAATGATTAAAACAGTTTGAGAGCAGGAAAATGGTTCTTATTTTTCATTTATCTTTGACTTTACTTTCTATTGTAAACAAAGATGATTATAAATTGTCTCTAAATAAACTAGTCTATTGTCAATCAGAGTTTGAGTAATTCTTAAGAATTTTAAGGAACTAAGAGCCATGTTAGTGTAAAAGACTACTGACAAAGAAAAAAGAGTCAAGTGAAAATATTTAAATATTAATTGGACTTTAATGTATGAAATCTATTGCATAGACTAGTTACTTTTAATCAACTCAACCTTAAGCACTAGAGTTTACAAATTTAAACCAAAACTTCAAGAGCTTGCAGGTACAGGAACATTAGTACTCTGGAGAAAATATACCTACCTTAGAAAAATGTGTTCAATATTCTTGAACTTACATTTTAGTAGGTATTATTACCTTTTTTATTATTTGAATTAATGAATAGACAATGATACCCACCTGCAGATGATTTTTCCAAGGTAACAATGGGCAAATATGAAACCATAGAGCAATCCACAGATGTGACTTGCCTGCTGTTTTTGTTTCATCACCCATCATGCATTTAACAGGGGATGTTTTTCAAACAAACAGACCATGCTGTAACATAATGGGCATCACAAGTTCACATTTTCACTCTGAACTTCCCAGATTAAGAATAAGAGTTACTGGCCCATGAGTTGTCTTGTGAGCATCTTTTATTGTTCTCCTACTTTCACGGTTATACAAAGGAAATCAACAATGTTCATAAGGATGTGAGATTTACCCCACATGGAAAACAATATATTACACAGCATGAGCAAAACCAACAGGTATAACCAGATCTTTCTAGATGATAAGTGGTATCTTCCTACCTATAAATCATCGGTCACACTATCTAATCTCCTCTCTTCCCTGAATGATAGATTTCACAGGGTGCTGTCCATCATATAATCTATATATTAGTAGTTCTTTCATTTTCACCTGAAAATGGAGCTGGTATGACTACCTAAATTTGGTATTGAGGAAAGTGGATGTAGAATAACATGCATATAGAATAAAGTTACTGCATTTACATTAGTAGGGATGCATTTTAAAGTCTGCTTTGAAGTAATTGTCAAATATTCTAACTTAGATCAAATATGACAGGTTTCTATTGGAGACAGACAAAACTGGAGATGATCAAGATCAAGAGACAAAACAGATTCATGAGGAAATAACAGAGATCCAATCAGCAAGCCCAAGAAAGTATTACAGATAGATAGACAGTTAGTGTTTGGAAGGGCCAGCAAGTAATAATGGTTAGAGATTCCTAAAAGCAGACGAAGTATGACATTTGGAATATCTGAATTAAGAACTGTGTTCTTCTCTTGGTGTAAGAAACCTAAAAATATAGGCTTATACAAGTTTGTTTTTTCCTGCAATAAAATTCTGAAGGTAGGGCTGGTATGGCAGTTTTCAATGTCAGCAAAGAGCCAGTCTCTTTTATTGCCTTCATTTGTCATTCCTAGGATGTGTGACCCTTGTCCTCAAGGCTCATGATGGTTGCTGAAACTACAGCCATTGCATCTGCCTTCATATAGGAAGAAAAGATGAAGTGATGAAGGGCACACCAATTCTCTTTAAAAGAAATCCTGACTACTTCTGTTTACATGTCTGCTTATAGCACTCCTATCTGAAAAAGAGACTGGGGCATATAACATTTTACCTTGACACATTGCCACCCCCAACTGTATATAAGTTCTGTTTGTAAAGATGAAGGGGAGAATAGATGCTGGGTAGGCAACTAACAGTCTCTACAGCAGTCTAATGCAGTATTCGGTGAGATACCTTCCCTTCAGCAATTCAAGGGACCAGGGTCCTTGCAACTTACAAGATATTTTCAATACATGGCTTCAGAGGTCACCACAAAAGGGAAAAATATAGGGTAGAAAAGACATGCCTGCTTCTTAACCACATTGGCACTAAAGTAATATACATAACTTTTGCTCACACCAATATGCAAAAGGAGACTAGGTCAGCTTCTAGCACCAGGAAATACCTAAAAATGTGGAAGTGGCTTTGGAACTAGTTAATGAGTAGAGGCTGGAAGAATTTTGAGACACATGATAGAAAAAGCCTAGTTTGATTTGCAGAGGCTGTTGGTAGATGGTAGGTATTAAAAGTGATTCTGCTCCGCGCACTGAAGCTTTCTGAATAGTCAGTCAAGAAATTAACCTTCGCAGCATCGCAGAAGCAACATCAGGGGAGTAGGGAGGGAACTTTGTGACACTGAGCCACTAACATAGGGACTGATTCTTCAGGCAAATCTTCACATGCACTGTGCTATACTGTTTTTCTCAAAGCTACCAAGTTTGTGCAATAAGTGGAAGGGATGTTGTCCCTGTTCAATAAAAGCTGAATGACATTCAAGCTGAAAAAAAAAAAAAAAAAGTGATTCTGATAAAGGCTTGGAAAAAGGAGAAGAGAGCTGCAAAGAAAGCTTCTATAATTTTAGAAAATACATATATCATCATGAAGAGAATACTACTAGAAATATGAACATTAACGGTGTTTCTGGTGAGGTCTCCAATGGAACTGAAGAACATGCAATTGGACACTGGAAGAAAGTGTCCAACACTTTCTTGTTTAACAAAAAGGTTAAACAGTGGCAGAGAACTTGGCTGAATTATGGTCTCATTTTTTTTATGGAAACTAGAACTTGTAAGCATATTTTTAGCTTAGGAGATTTCAGCTGAGGAGATTTATATTTAGCTGAGGCGATTTCCAATCAAAGTGTGTAATATGCAGCCTGGTTTCTCCCTGCTGCTTATAGTAAAATGTGAGAGGAAATAAATATATTGAGAAATGAGTTGTTAAGCAAAAAGGAACCAGCACTTGATGATTTAGAAAATTTTCAAGATCAAGATATGAAAACAGGGCCCTATGGAAACAGGGCCAAGGAGGTAGCTGGACATCCATTTGCTAAAGAAATTAGGCATGTGACTTATGAATCCAATCGACCAACTCAGCATAAGCCAGTAACAGAGATAGGGTGTTTTAGTTTCCTAGGCTGCTTAAACAAAAAACATGAAATGAGTTGGGGTAAACAATGGGAATTTATTCATTCATGGTTTGAGGCTGGGAAAAAGCCCAAATCAAGGCGTCATCAAGGCAATGTTTTCTTCCCAAAGACTGTGGCATTCTAGGGATTGATGCTGGCAATTTTTGCTCCTTAGCTTTTCATATGGCTAGGCATATGGCAGTGTCTCCTGATCTTACTCTTCTCTTCTGGATTAATGTTCAGTTTCTTGCTTTCTGTGCCTTTCTCTCCTTCACTGTCTGAATTTCATTTTGCTTATAAAGGTCTAGAGTAATAAGATTAAGACCCATCCTGACTGGGTTGGGCCACACCTTAACTGAAGTAACCTCATCAAAAGGCCTTACAAAGAGTTCACAACCACAGGAATGGATTAAGTTTAAGAGCATGTTTTTCTGGGATACATACAGCTTCAAACCACCACATAGGGTTACCAGGAAAGATCTGTAGAGAAGCCTCCTGTCTAATGATGGGGATTCCCTCAACATACATGAAAGACCAACAAGGTTTTTGAGAATGTTATACCAGGAGAAACACTGCCAGTCTCAACTAAATAGGACAGAGATGGGAAAAAATAAAGGAAGAATGTCTTCTAGGTCAGAACCATGGATACAGATGCCAGATAGGACAGGGCCACAACCTTGGACAGACAGAGCAGGGCCAGGGGGCCCAGAGGACAGAACATCCAACCACAGAAGATATAGTCGGGCCTTGAAACCTAATGTAATTTGTCCTACTGTGTATCAGACTTGCTTGGGATCCATGACTCCTTTTTTCCTTCTAAATTCTCCCTTTTGGAATGTGAATGTTTGTCATATGCCTGCCCCAACAGTGTATTTTGGAAGTAGATAACTTGATTTCTAGGTTTCACATGTCCACAGATGGAGACGAATTTTGTCTCATTATGGACCATACCTTGGGTCTCACCCATACTTGCTTCAGATGATTTAGAAGATGAGATTTGAGGTGTGTTGAGTTAATTATATTTAGATGATATTTTGGATTCGGAATTGATTCTGGAATGAGATAAAAACTTTTGGGGATGTTGAAATGGCATAAATATATTTTGCATGTGGGAAGGACATGAATTTTGAGGAGCCAGAAGGCAAACTATTGTGGGTTGAATGATGTCCCCCCAAAAGATATTATGAAGTCCTAAGCCCAGGTACTAGAGAACGTGACTGTATTTGGAAATAGGGTCTTTGCAGATGTAATTCGTTAAGATGTGGCCATAATGGAGTAGGATGGGCTCTAATTCAATGACTGGTGGCATTATAAAAAGAGAAAACAGAGACACAGATACAGACACAGAGGAAAGATGGCCGTGTAAAGATTGAGGCAAAGATTAGAGTTATGCTGCCACAAGCTAAGGAATGCCTTGGGCTACAAGAAGCTGGAAGAGGCAAGGAAAGATATTCCTTAGACACTTTGGAGGGATAATATCCCAGCCAAAAGCTTAAGAGAATAAATTTCTGTTGTTTTAAGCCACCCAGTTTATGGTATATTGTTATGGAAGTCCTAGGAAAGTAATTAAGATTGTGGCTGGTCATTCACTTCCTACAGGATGTATTAAACCCTACAATAAGGAAAAGGAACATGGACCTTTAGTGGATTGCTAACCAATTCTGCTATAGTAGTTAGTCTCAGAGAGATTGGGCAACAGAAAGTTGGAAGCCAGCCAATGTACAGGTTCAAAGAGCAGGACTTTACCCCAGGAAAGATTGATTTCTGGGATAAAGTATGATTTCTTAGCTTATCTGGGGAGATTTTAACAAATACCAATGCCCAGGCCCAAGGATGGGATGGGAATAGAGATCAGTATATATATATATTATTTTTTTAACAATTTATTGAAGTATTCATATATGAACATACATAAACTATAAGTGTTCAGTAAACATCATGAACTTACAAAGCAAACATGCATAACATCATATAGGGTTCTCACATATCACCCTCCCCCACAAACACCCTGCATTGTTGTGAAACATTTGTTAACAAATCATGAAAGAGCATCATCAAAGTATTACTACTAACTATAGTCCATATCTTCCTCCCCTATACAATCTTTTAAGGATTTATTTATTTATTTACTTTTATCCATTTTTACCCCCCCACACACCCCGTTTTTGCTGTTTTTGTGTCCATTCACTGGGCAACTCTTTGTGTCTGTTTCCTACCCTCTCTTCTCATCCTTCTCCTCCTGTCTTACTGGGGTTCAATCCTCGGAGTCTCTGATGTGGGGAAGAGGCGTCCTACCACCTGCACCACCTTAGTTCCTGGTTTTTCGGTACATCTCGTCTTGGCTCTCCCTTGTGTCACTCTCCTATTACATCATCATCTTGCTGCATGGCTCACAGGGCCTGACAGTGCACCCACACAGGGGCCTGGTGGTGCACCAGCACACTGGGCCTGAAGGCTTACCCACTCACAGGGCCTGGCAGCACACTTGCACACAGGATCTGACAGCACACCCGTGCACGAGGCCTAGCGGCGCACCCACTCATGGAGCCTGGTGGTGCACCCGCGCATGGGGCCTGGTGGCCTACGCGCCTTCTTTATTTTTCTTTTTTTAATTTTTACCAGGAGGTCCCAGGGATGGAACCCAGGTCCCTACATATGGGAGATGGACACCCAACCACATGAGCCGCATCTGTCCCCCTGTTATATCTCTTAAGGTTGACCAAAGATACCCAAAGTTACAGTCTTTTCCCATACAGGATAGTCATATAATAAATCAGACTTAGTTTATCACCAGCATTCTAAAAACCAGACCCAGGGAGAAAAACTAGGTCTGGAGACACATGCATGGTTCTAATATAGTAAATGTTTAGCCTACCCTGATTATTACAAAATCAGGTCAGCGAGAATGTTCACATTATATTTTTTAATTAGGGAAGTTGTACGTTTCCAGAAAAATCATGCAGAAAATACAGAATTACCATATACCCCCCTCACATACAGTTTTCCCTATTATTACCACTTTGCATTAGTGTGGTAACTTTGTTACAGTTGATGAAAGAATATTGTAATTGTACTATTAACTATTGTCCATAGCTTACATTAGCACTCATTTTTATACAGTCTATGATTTTTTAAAAAATTATTGCAGTAACATATATACAACCTAAAATTTCCCCTTTTAACCACACTCAAATATGCACAATTAGGTTTGTAATTGATTACAAATGATGCTCAATTACAGGTTTTTGTGTGATTACTGTTTTGAAAAAGGCAATGTTATTGCTTACTTTGCTTCTGAAGAAAAAAGTATGTTACTTTACATAAAAGCCATCAGATATTTTCCCAATTAATTCAATTTCCTTGAAACTGCTTCAGAAGAATAATGTAAGTGCCAAATGAAAAGAAAAGCTATGACAGTCATGCCTCATATCAAGATGACATGGCAACACCATCTTTCCCTCAGCAATAGCTCACAATATAACAAATGGAAACTCTTTGGCCATTATATAAGTTCACTATATAAGTCCATCTATAGCAAAATGATAAAAAGTACAAGCCCTGGGTACAACCTGGACAAGAAGCACAGCTCCACCAAGACAAGTTACTTTCCTTCTTTGAACCTCACCTTTCTTATCTGTAAAATGGAGATAATATTATGTACCTCATAGGGTTGTTGCAAAGATTAAATAAGATAAAGTGAAGGGGTTAGCATAGAGCCTCGATGGTAGTATATGTTCAATAAATACTAGTTATTATTAATACTACTTCATACATCTGCTGAAATACATAAAAAAAACCATGCAGTCATCAACATTAATAGCCCCACTTAATTCCAATTGAATTTAATACAGCTTTCAAGTCCCAAGATCCAATGTATTGAAAATAGAACAATTAAAGGCTAAAATTTAAAAAAGAGAATATGGGCAATTTTATGTTGAATATGTTTCCACAATAAAAGAAAAAGACCGAAAAAAAAAGAAGAGGAAGAAAAGAATACAATCTTTTGAGAGAAGAGTTGATGATACCAATGCCCCTGAAATAAGATGATTGCAACAAATGAATACTGATTTTAGCTTTAGTTTTTCTGACAGGGTAGGCATAACTATTATCACCTTGGCTTTCATAGTATGATTAAACACATACACCCTTACCTTCAGAACAAAACTTTACAGAACTAACCTCAAAGAAAACTCTATATATTGACTAATATCAATGATTATTTTTAGTGCAGCACATTTAAGAAACATGTATATTCTGTTCAAATAGGCAAGTTTTGTATCCAGGGCATATGGGGGTTTTAACCTATAATGTAGTAAAGTCACTTGGAGCACTCTTCTTCCTGGTGATATTCCTAACTACCAAGACAGCATTAAGAGGGATATTCCCTCTTAGGGTCAGCAATTTTGAAAATCATAAAAAAGTGAAGGGGAAATAATTTTTCTCAGCATAATATAAGAGATTCATCTCTAGGATAGTTATCAAAAGTTAAAGATATATGATTAAACAGTCACCAGAACTAAACTTGTAGTTAAATAAATGTGTTATCCCATATCATCCCAGAGGTTCCAATCTCAATTTACATTTATCTGGGAATAAAGATTTGGCCAAATATCCTCTTGTTTGGAAATTGAAAATTGAGTTTATAAGAATAAGAAAGAGTGGCAGATTGTATTTTCCAAAGATGGCCACACCAATACATTTAGCCCACCCCACATGTCCTTCTTACAATGTGACTGACACTGCTTCCACTGAGGTGGGCCTTCTGTTCCTGCATCTTGTATCTGGGTGGGAGCTTGTGACTGTCCCAAACAATCAAGTATGGCACTAGTGATGCTGTAGCTTCTGAAGCTAGATAAAGCTTCTACTTGCCTCTCTTTTTTGGAACACACATCCTTAGAACCCAGTCACTAAGTTATAAAGAAGCCTGGGCTTACTGAAGAAACCACATGTAGGTGTTCTGGCAATAATTCCAGCTAATATCTAAGCCTACAGGCAACACAAGGTGCCCGACATGTGAGCAAGCAAGCTTTCAGCTGATTCCAGGCTCCAGCTGTGTGAGTCTTCCAGCTGATGCTCCTGACATCATAAAGCAGAAGAAAATTGTACCTACTGCATCCTTCCTGAATACCTGAACTACAAAATCTGTGAACAGAGTGAATGGTTGTTTTTTGCTACTGCTTTGGGGGTAATTTACTACACAGCCATAGTAAGTGAAACAGGAAGTTAAAGATTGCAGTGCAAAACTTTACAATTTCTTAATTAGCCTCCTTTAGGTATATACTGCTATTGGGAGGTGCTCTCTTTAAATGCAAGCTGGCTGTAAACTGACAATTGGCCTTGAATCTTGGTAGGACATTCTTCCAGAAGGACAAGACAACAAGCAAATGAAGTCCCACAAATACAAAATTAGGTTAAGATTCTCCTAAAAAACAACAATATCAAAATCCACTGCAATTATCATTTCCAAAACAGTTTTATAAGAGATTTTTGTTAGGAATAAAGTAGCTGAATACAGATTGGGGCAATGCTGCTACTTCATGGGACGGGTATGTTCATCTTCTCTACAACATGCTCTATAACATCTCACCCTACTCCAGGGCCCCTGACATGCTTACTTTCTTTCTCTACTTCCACCATTAGATTAAATTTATACTTACAGGATGTATAAATTTGGCTGATACTTAAAATTGCTGCCACCCCGATCCCCTTTTCAGAACAAATGCACTTATTTCCCTAGCTGCCAGAGTGTTGGCTGCTGACAGGTCATCACAGTTCAACTTCTCCCTCTGTCCAACCCTGCTTATTTCCCTCCTTTAGGGGTGTTTTTCTTAAGAACACTCCCTAAAGTACCTAGTGCCCTCACACCTTAGTCTTAGAGTCTGTTTCCACAGAAGCCAACCCAGTCACATTCCCAGTGGCATATTTAACACATTTCAAAGATGAAGTAAAAAAGAACAAAGCCTTGATTGTGGAATTTCAGGCATTAGCTTGTAAGTGGAGTGGGTTTGAGGGTAAATAGTGGATCCAATCATCCTAAAGAAAAAAAAATGATATTTTGTAGATGTGTGCTTCATGGCTATTTTACCCTGTCCTTTTGGTTTTGTGGATGACTAACTCCAGCTGGTAGGAAACTCTTTATCATTAAGAAAGTTGACTAGGAAGAGGTAACACCCACTCTAGCCATGAGTGTGTTTGGGGGTCAGTGGTGGTTTGGAGCTATATATACCTGCATTAGTCAGGGTTTTCTAGGGAGAGAGAACCGACAGGAGATATTTGTAAATAGTATGAGATTTTATAAAATTGTCTCATGTGACCATGGGGGTGCACCCATCCAAATTCCATAGAGCAGGCTGCAAGCCAGGGACTCCGATGAAGGTCTTTGATGAGTTCCACAGGAGACGCTAGCTGTCTGAAATAGAGATGGGAATTCTCTATCTGAATGCTGAAATCACTTTTCCTTTTAAGACCTTCAACTGATTAGATGACTCATCACTCACTGATGATGGCAATCTCCTCAGTTGATTGCAGATGTATTCAGCCATATATGCAATCAACTCACTGATGATTAAAGTCCATGAAATGCCCTTATATTACAATTAGCCCAATGCTCCCCTGACCAAACAACTGGGTACCATTACCTGGACGAGTTGACACATTAACCTAATCATCACATTCCACCCCTTGTCAACTTGGCAGCCATATGCATCACCATACTTAGTCTCTAAATAAAAACAATAACAGACATATATATATTGGCCTAACAATACTCAACTGTCCTGCATATAACCAGAAATGCACTAAATCCCTCCAGTATAGAATGCAAGTCCTTGGGTAATAGTTACTCTTAAACTTGACATCCTTAAATACTACAACATGAAACTAATACAACTTATATCATATGATAGGGGAAAGGATAGGGAAGAAAACAAAGATATTGGTTTTATGTACATATACAAACATACTCATAACAAAACAAGAAAGAAACATTCATGGCCATTACAATCCACATCTCTGTAACTGGGCATGTGATCAAAGTTTGAATTTATCACTACCTCCTTCCACTACCCATTCCACGTTCCCTTTATCCTCAGCAAGCACCTCAGCTGGCTGTGGTTCTTTGCCTGGTAGAGCAACCCAAACTTTCATTCCAGAAGATTCTGGGCCATTGTTAGTCCTGCTTGGATTGGTTTGTTGCAATTTTCCTTTGACTTTAATCATAGGGCATGGCAGTACTAAGAGATGCCCTAGAGGATCTCCTGTATTCCAGGCAAACTCTTCTTTACCCTGTTTATGTAGATGCTGTCCTATTTACCCTTGATAGTCAGGATAAATCACCCCAGCCAGTAGAGTAATGCCCTTCTTTGTCTGTTGATTCAGAGGCATGAGGAGCCCAAAGTGGCCAGGTGACAGTCTAAACTTCCAGTTCAATGGAATCATTGCTGTGTTCCCTAGTGGAAGCACTCCTTTTTTTTTGGAAGACCTGTATACCAGCAGAATTGTATACCAGCAGACCTGTATACCAGCAGAGCTTAAAGTTGCAAAGACAGGAAGCAAAAATTTGCCTAGTGGATCACTAGGGGTAATAGTGAGTGATGCCACTCCTATTTCCACCCCTTAATTCCTGGACCCATGAATCCTGGCTATGGGAGAAACAGTACCATAGAGCATACACTGATTTACAGAATACACAGCTTCCTGGAGAACAACCCTGCAAGGTATTGCCACCTAGGTGATACCATAATTGAGTCTTCAAAAGGTCATTCCACGGTTCTATCAATCCAGCTGCTTCAGTATGATAGGAAACATGGTAAGACCAGTGAACTGTATAAGCATGTGTCCATTCCTACTTATCATTTACTGTGAAGCAGGTTCCTTGATCAGAAGCAATGCTATGTGGAATACCATAGCAGTGGATAAGACATTCAGTCAGTCCACAGATGTTAGTTTTTGAAGAAACATTGCATGCAGGGAAGGAAAACCCATATCCAGAGTATGTGTCTATTCCAGTTAGGACAAATCGCTGTCCTTTCCATGATGGAAGTGGTCCAATGTAATCAACCAGGTAGCAGGCTGATCACCTCTGGGAATAGTGCCATATTGGAGGCTGAGTGTGGGTCTCTGCTGTAGGCAGATTAGACATTCAGCAGTGGCTATAACCAAATCAGTATTGGTGAGGTGAAGTCCATGTTGCTAAGCCCATGCATAATGTATATCTCTACCACCATGGCCACTTTGTTTTTGGTCATAAGGGGGACCAGATGCAACAGCTTATCCTTCACTTTAGAAGGAATATGTTGACATGCCCCACACCACTGGAAAACTAGAAATTTCACTGAGGTGGAAGGCTCCTGTATTTTTGTTTGCTTTATCTCAAATCCTAGGACAAACAAACACCTTACCAGAAAGTCTAGAGTAATTGCTACTTCTTGCTCACTAGGTCCAATCAGCATGATATCATCAATATAATGGACCAGTGTAATGTTTTGTAGGAGGGAGAGACGATAAAGTTCCCCGTGGACAGTATTAAGACATAAGGCTAGAGAGTTGATATACTCCTGAAGTAGGACAGTGAAGGTATATTGCTGGCCTTGTCAGCTGGAAGCAAACTCTTTCTGGTGGTCCTTACTAACAGCAATTGAGAAAATAGCATTTGTCAGATCAATAGCTGCATACAAGGTACCATTTGCTCAAGCAATGATGCCACATCTGGAACAGCAGCTGTGATTGGAGCCACCACATGGTTAAGTTTATGATAATTCACTGTCATCTTCCAAGATCCATCTGTTTTCTGCACAAGCCAAATTGGAGAGTTGAATCGGGATGTGGTGGGAATCACTACCCCTGCATCCTTCAGATCCTTCATGGTAGCACTGATCTCTGCAATCCCTCCAAGGATCCTGTATTGCTTTTTATTTACTATTTTTCTAGCTAAGGGCAATTCTAGTGGCTTCCACTTGGCCTTTCCTACTATAATAGCTCTCACTCCACAAGTCAGGGAACCAATGTGGAGATTCTGCAAGCTGCTGAGTATGTCTATTCCAATTATACATTCTGGAACTGGGGAAATAACCAGAGAATGAGTCCAAGGACTCCTTGGACCCAATGTGACACAGACTTGAGCTAAAACTCCATTGATTACCTGACATCCATAAGCTCCTACTCTGACTGGTGGACCACAGTAATATTTTGGGTCTCCTGGAATTAATGTCACATCTGAGCCAGTGTCTAATAATCCCTAAAATGTCTGATCATTTCCTTTTCCCCAATGCATGATTACTCTGTTAAAAGGCTGTTAATCTCTTTGGGGAAAGCTGGGAGGAAGATTAACAGTATACATTTTGGGGAGTGTAACAGGATCCTTCCCCAAGGGGACCTGGCCTTCCTCTCATTCAAGAGGCTCTGGGTCTGTAAACTGTCTCAAATCTGGGAATGGATTAAGGGACCATGACTCTCTGTTTCTATAATTCAAGTTAGGGTTTTGTTCATTTGACCTAAAACTCTTCTGCTTATACAGATCAAGTAGGAATTTAGTACTGCCCATCTATTTTACTTCTACCATGATCTATTAACCAGTGTCATAGGTCTATGCAACTCAGACACTTTTGATTGCTGCTTTAAGTCTGCCTTTGATTGTGGTAACCATGCCTACCTTGTCTTTGGTGATTAAGTGCTGATACTTGGCTTCTTGCAGCCTGGGATCCAATCACCCCCAGAGTGTTTAAGAATTCTAGTTCTGTGACAGTAGTTTCCACCGCAATATCTGACCTACAAAGAGCAAACACAGAACTCTTCAGGGAAGATGGAATTAGTCTCATGAATTTATTACTGACAGTCTTGGTGATAGGTATGTTCTCTGAACATTCGTGGGTAGGTAGGCAGGTCTTAAAACGTATATCCATTCTAGCATTCCAATCTCTCTAAGCCTTTGGATCCCCCCATCTACACTATACCAAGGTAAATCAGGCATTTTTTAAATTAATTCATTATTTTTTTAAGAAGCTTTAGATTACATAAATGTTATACCAAAAATATAGGGAGACACTGAGAGGCAAGATGGCATCACTTTAGGAGGGCACTCGCTGACTAGCTCTCTGAGGATGGCTGATTGGGGACAGGGTCCTGCCTGGGGGTCTCTGCTGTGGGCACACGGAGCGAGAGGCTTGGGACATCTATCTAGAGGCAGCTTGATGGCATGGATTGCTTGGTAGAGATTTGTGAGTTTTAAACCTGCCTGTGGAGGTTAACACAGACGGCTGAGCCCCACCCTCAGGGAAAAAGGCTGGTTAAAGCCTCCACTCCCGCTGGCAACCCGGTGAAAGGGAGTGTTCTCCGAGAGTGGGAGGATTCTGGTGGAGGGTTGAGAAGGCTTTCCTTTCTGTGGATTTTACTGCCTGGAACCCCTTGCAGCTTTGGGGAACAAAATACCTGGCTTGAAGCAGGACCAGGCTAAGGTAAGTGGCGAATGTGCTGAGGAAGATTGATTTACCTAGCTGCCCAGGTATAAGCCCCAATCCCCGCCGGCAACCGGGTGAGAGGGAGCATTCTCTGAGAGTGGGAGGGTTCTGACAGAAGGTGGAGAAGGGTTTCCTTTCTGTCGATTTGGCTGTCTGGACCCCCTCATAGCTTTGGGGAGCAGATAAGCCGGCTTGAAGCAGCGCCATGCTGAGGGGAGAGGCGAATCTACTGAGGAAGCCTGATTTACCCAACAGCCCGGTGATACTCAGGCTTGGCTCCAGAGAGGGCAGAGTCAGCCATTTTTATTGTTCTGCACTAACTAGCATCAGAGTTTCAGCTCCCCTGGAGAGGCCAGGAAGTGGGAAGTGCTTGATTAGTGTCCACGAGTCTAGTTAGGGTCCCCTCAGTGAAGGGGGTGGTCTAGAAGAGGACATGTTTTGGGTCACTTATTTCGCCAAAAAAAAAAAAAAAAGAAGACAGTCACTTTAAAAAATAAAAAATGAAATTTTCTTTTTAATTTACTTTAATAGCTAAAATCTGTCTCAGACCTGCAGATAGAACCTTGCAGGGCAATTGAATGATAAATACAAGCAGGCTGAGAGGTTCCACAAGGGCCCAAGAAAGAACACTGTTCTTCCTTAGATTTGTTTGACTGCTTGATTGTGTGGTTGTTATGTTTTTCTCTGTTTATTTGTTGTCTCTTGCTTTTCTTTCCTCTTTCCTCCCCCGCCTTCTTTTTTCTTTCCTTTTTTTAAAAATTAGGTACTGCTACCTTGTCTCTTCTTTGCTGTGCTTCTTCTTCAGTGATTTCCCATTCTCTGTCTAGATTGATTTTGTATCCCAAGCTATCTCTTTTCTTTCCTTCATCTTTCTGCCTTCTGCTTTCTCTTGTGGTTCTTATATACCAGGTTTTTGCATTAGCCCACAACTTAAGGGTATCAATTTCTGTTCTATCTATTCTGTTTTCTTTTTTTTATTAATATTAGCTTTTTCCTTTCAGCCCTTTCTTTACTCTTTCTCTCCCTCCTCATCATTCTAGCCTTCTAAATCATTATATATATATATTCTGCTATTTGCTTTCCCAGTCCATTGTAGGTACTCCACTTTTTTTCCTATTACTCTGCATTGCATACATGAACTAAACATTCGTTTCACTAAGTCTTATACAACCCCTCTTCTAACTTTTATCAATATTACTATTATCCTTCTTCCTTTCTCACATCTTTCAATTCCTCTGACCCTAATCTTTTGCCTTCAAGGGAACATAGAAAGAAGCAAGGAAATAAAATAAGAAGAAAAAGTGTCAAAGAGAAAACTTAACACACTCACAGAACCACCAGCTAAATAAAACTCTAGAGCAGAGAGAGAAGCTAATCAACTGAATAAACCCATCAAGATAAAATGATTGCTAGAGGGCAACCAAAAATTACAAACCACACTGAGAAACAGGAACACATGGACCAGTCCAATGAACAATCTAAAAACCAGGAAGAGATGCAGAACATCAAACAACTAATCAAAGCTTTCCAAACAAATATCATGGACCAATTTAATGAAGTGAAGGAAGAGATTAAGGATATTAAGAAGACACTGGGAGCACATACTGAAGAAATTGTAAACATACATAAGAAGATAATGGATATGATGGTGATCAATGGCACAATCCAAGAAATCAAAAAGACACTGGATTCACATAACAGCAGATTTGAACAGGCAGAAGAAAGAATTAGTGATGTGGAAGACAATATATCTGAAATCAAACAGATAGTAGAACAGTAGAACAGATAGACAAAAAGATAGAAAAAATCCAACAGGGACTCGGGGATTTAACCAACAACACAAAATGCACAAACATATGCATTATGGGCATCCCAGAAGGAGAAAAGAAGGGAAAGGGAACAGAAGGAGTGTTGAAGGAAATAATGGCTGAAAACTTCCCAACCCTATTGAGAGAGATGGATGTGCAGATCCAGGAAGCACAGCGCACCCCAAACAGTATAAATCCCAACAGGCCAACTCCGAAACATATGCTTGTCAAAACGTGCAATGCTCAAGATAAAGAGAAAATACTCAAGGCAGCAAGAGAAAAGAGAACCATCACATACAAGGGAAGCACAATAAGATTAAGTGCTGATTTCTCATCTGAAACCATGGAGGCAAGAAGACAGTGCTATGACATAGTTAAAGTACTAATAGAAAAAAACTTCCAGCCACAAATTCTCTATCCAGCAAAACTGGCGTTCAAAAATGATGGAGAGTTCAAAATATTCACAGATAAACAGAAATTAAGAGAGTACGCCAATAAGAAACCTACACTTCAAGAAATACTAAAGGAAGTTCTGCAACTTGAAAGGAAAAAACAAGGGAGAGAGACTTGGAGGAGAGTTTAAAAACAACTAAAAAGACAAAAACAGAAACAAAACAACATATGACATACATTAACCCAAAGAAAGTACGGCTGAAGTAAGAAATTCATTGCGAGTAATAACACAGAATGTTAATGGATTACATTCACCACTCAAGAGACACAGATTGGCAGAATGGATAAGGATATATGATCCATCTATATGCTGTCTACAAGAAACCCACCTTCGACCCAGGGATGCAAGGAGGCTGAAAGTGAATGGCTGGAAAACCATTTTACAAGCTAACAATAGCCAAAAAAGGGCAGGAGTAGCTATTCTAATATCAGACAAAATAGACTTTAAATCCAAAACTACTATAAGAGACAAAGATGGACACTATATATTAGTAAAAGGGGTAATCTCTCAAGAAGAGAGAATAATCATAAACATTTATGCACCTAATCAGGGTGCCTCAAAATACGTGCGGCAAACTCTGGAAAAAATAAGTGGAGAAATAAATGCCTCTACAATTATAGTGGGGGACTTTAATACACCAATATCATCATTAGACAGAACATCTAGACAGAGAATCAATAAAGAAACAAAGACTCTGAACAATACATTAGAGGACCTGGACTTAATAGACATATACAGAACACTACACCCAAATACAGCAGGATTTACATTCTTCTCGAGTGCACATGGATCATACTCCAAGATAGACCACATGCTAGGACACAGAACAATTCTTAATGAATTCAGAAAGATTGAGATTATATAAAGTAATTTCTCTGACCACAATGCAATGAAATTGGAAATCACTAAGGGCCAGGGAATCAGATTAGGCACAAAGATATGGAAGTTAAACAACACACTCTTAGACAAACAGTGGGTCAAGGAGGAAAACTCAAAATAAATCAGTAACTACCTTGAAACTAATGAAAATGACAACACAACATATCAAAACCTATGGGATGCAGCGAAAGCTGTCCTGAGAGGGAAGTTCATAGCCATAAATACATATATTAAGAAGAAGAAAGAGCTAAAATTGAAGAATTAACTGCACACTTGGAAGAATTGGAAAAACAACAACAGACTAAACATAAAGGAAGTAGAAATAAGGGAATAACAAAGATTAGAGCAGAACTAAATGAAATAGAGAATAAGAAAGCACTAGAAAAAAATAAACAAAACAAAAAGCTGGTTATTCGAGATCAATAAAATTGACAAATCCTTAGCCAGACTAACAAAGAATAAGAGAGAACAGATGCAAATACACAAAATAAGGAATGAGCAAGAGGATATCACTACTGACCCCACAGAAATAAAGAGTATCATAAGAGGATACTTTGAAAAATTATATGCCAACAAGAATGATAATTTAGAGGAAATGGACAAGGTTCTAGAAACTCACAAAGAGCCTACATTAATGAAAGAAGAAATTTATGAACTCAACAGTCCAATTACAAGTAATGAGATAGACTCAGTCATCAAAAACCTCCCAACTAAGAAGAGCCCAGGACCAGATGGCTTCACAGCTGAATTCTACCAAACAGTCCAGAAAGAACTAAGACCAATTCTGCTTAAGCTATTCCAAAAAATAGAAGTAGAAGGAATATTGTCTAAATCATTCTACGATGCCAACATTACCCTAATACCAAAACTAAACAAAGATACCACAAGAAAGGAAAATTACAGACCAATTTCTCTAATGAACCTAGATGCTAAAATCCTCAACAAAATACTTGCTAATGTCATTCAACAACATATCAAAAGTATTATACACCATGAGCAAGTGGCTTTCATCCCAGGTATGCAAGGATGGTTCAATATAAAAAAAACCAATCAATGTAATATACCACATAAACAGATTGAAATGAAAAAATCACATGATCATCTCTATAGATGCAGAAAAAGCATTCGACAAAATACAGCACTCTTTCCTCATAAAAACACTGCAAAAGATAGGAATAGAAGGAAACTTTCTTTTTTAGGGCTTTTTTTTTTTTAATTATGGGTAAAAATCAAAATTTTCACAATACATACCAACATTTGCAAAATGATATATAAATGTAAATAAAATCAAAAACTGAAAAAAAAAAAAAAAAGAATAAAGGGAAAAAAAAACAAAAAATAAAAACAAAAAAAAAAACAAAAAAAAAAAAAAAGAAGGAAACTTTCTGAATATGATAAAGGGTATATATGAAAAACCCAAAGCTAACAACATCTTCAATGGTAAAATCCTAAAAGCCTTCCCTCTGAGATTGGGAACAAGACAAGGATGCCCATTATCACCACTCCTATTTAACATTGTCTTAGAAGTACTTGCTCGAGCACTGAGGCAAGAAAATGATATAATAGGCATCCAAATTGGAAAGGAAGAAGTGAAAACTTCATTATTTGCAGACAACATGATCCTGTACGTAGAAAGCCCTGACAAATCTACAATAAAGCTTCTAGAACTTATAAAGGAGTTCAGTAATGTCACATGCTATAAGATCAATGCTAAAAAATCAGTAGCATTTCTGTACACCAATAACGAGAAGGAAATCAAGAAAAAAATACCATTTACAATAGTAACTGAAAGTATCAAATACTTAGGAATAAATTTAACTAAAGATGTAAAGGACTTATATACAGAAAACTACACAACACTGTTAAAGGAAATCAAAGAAGACTTTTAAAAATGGAAGAATATTCCCTGTTCATGGATAGGAAGACTAAGCATCATCAAGATGTCTATCTTACCCAAAATAATCTACAGATTCAATGCAATCCCAATAAAAATCAACACTGTATTTTTTAAGTAACTGGAAAAACTAACTACAAAATATGCTTGGAAAGGTAAGAGGCCTTGAATTGCCAAAGACATATTGAAAAAGAAAAATGAATTTGGAGGTATCACATTACCTGACTTTAAAACATACTACAAAGCTACAGTGCTCAAAACTGCATGGTATTGGCACAAGGATAGACACACTGCCCAATGAAACTGAATTGAGAGTTCTGATATAGATCTTCGCATATACAGTCATCTGATATTCGACAAGGCCACAAAGCCCACTCCATTGGGAGAGAATGGCCTCTTTAACAAGTGGTGCTTCGGGAACTGGATATCCATATCCAAAAGAATGAGAGAGGAATACCATTTCACACCTTATACAAAAATCAACTCAAGATGGATCAAAGATCTAAATATAAGAGCCAAGACAAAAAAGACCTTGGAAGATTGTTGGCATTCAAGAACTGGGTTCGTGAAAACAGTGCCGCGGATGAGAAAGAAAGAATAAGACAAAGAGAAGAAAAACTGGGATCAGGGGACTCTCCACCCAATATGGAGAGAAGAGCCCAGCCACCTCATAGCGCGTGGCTTTTATTTGGTTTTTGACCAATCAAAATACATGTGCGCATGTGCAAGGGTAATAGATACTTAACAGTTACACATGAGCTGAAATCAACAAGTCTTAAGTGTCAATTACTCAGCTCTTTCACATTTCTGCAATTTACAGGCATTGTCTCAGGATGTTTCCCCACCCAGCTCCTAGAGCATGAGACTGGAGAGCTTGTTTATTATATTCCAAGGTGACCTGCTTTCTGTCAGTAGTCATGGCCTTTAATTGAAACTCCATCATTTCCCCCTTTTTTATTAATTAATAAAAAGTCTTTTTTCAGCGAAGCTCATAGGAACCATTAATAAGCTGATACAAAGTGACCTCCTGTCACACTTATCTTCTTCAATAGGCTCTTGTGACTGTGCCTGACTTAGGTTGTCCTCCTCTAAGAATCTTACCCGTCATTGACTACCAGTCAAGCTTTTTGAGCTCTTACATGGAAGGCAATTTCATTAATATTTATGCTTCTTCAGGTTCCTTAAATGAATATTTTTTGTGCAGATAATTAGTATTAAGATTAAGGGGTTATTGGTAGAATCTTTCTACTAAATAATGCAAAATTAGTTTTTCATGGCCAAGTTTCTTAACATAAATGCTTTTATCTGGTCTAATTCTTCATTTTTTCAATGAGTATATGTTATTACTCTACCCTTGACAATAAAAACAATTGAAATGCATATAACAATAATTCCTAATCCAATTCAGAATGATATTTGAACTGTTTTTTGTTTCCACCAGTGAAATGGCTGCGCCAGTGGTTTCTTTCAATTTGTTTTGATACATGCTCAATGCCTTCTTTTGCAATTCTAAAAAATCTAAAGAAATATTATGCTTATATCCAATTAAATGATTTTTCACTTCCTTCCAATTATGTTCACTATTATTATAAGCCAAAGGGATAATACAAAAAGAACTTTCATTCCAATCACATTTAAGAGCTCTTAACTAGTTTAAATTATAAATTTGATTACCCAAATATATAATAGCTGTTTCAAGATCATTCCTACGATTATTCAGTTCCATATCAATGTGAGACTGGCTATACCACATCTCACTTGCATTTTTATACCAGTCCTTAACATATTGTTGATTATGGACTCCTTGATGCAGGGCTGTGCCAGTGACAGTTGCAGCGGTCATAATGCCAATCAGTACCAAAATTCTTGCTATTAAAAGTCCAATCAGTTTTTTAGTTCTTTTTAAATAATGGTCAAGGAAATGCCACAGCAACTGGGATTCTGGAGACTGCTGCCAATGTCTGGTCATCCGAACCAGTAACCATAGTCCTTTTCTTCTTCTTGCTATAAAAAGAGTTTGATTTTCCTGCAAGTAAGAATTCTTAAGACATGTAAATAAGGAGCAATTAGTGTTCCTTTCACCAAAAGTTACTTTTCCAATGATAAAACTATAGGATCTCGTACACATACTGTTAGAAATTGAGTTGATTTTCTTTTTAAAATAGTAATATTACTTCTGCTGCCTTGCCATTTAAAAATTGGACCAGTTCCCAAAAATAATTTCCACAAATGACTTTGATTTTTGTTAAGTTTAGTGTCCCATGGTTGTGGGATATATCTTCCTTGATTTTTCCAAATTATTGAGCTGTTAGTAAATGCTGTATTACCAAAATTCCAAAAATAAGGATTACTGTCATTTGTGATTATGGTTGAATTATTAATGAACCAAGATATGGTTGTGTTTTTAATATGTTTTGGTATCCCTATAAGGGCCCAATCCTTTACAATTCCATAGGAATCATTAAACAACACAACCTCTGTAAGCCCAAGACATATATGCCATTTGTCATTAAGTAGTCTGTTGTGAGAGGGACATGTAAGATTTACCATATTTTCTGGTTTATATGGTAAAGAAGGGAAAGTGAGAACATAAATTTTAGTTTGATTTTTCTCTGTTAAAACTATACTGTGATTTTTAGGTTGCATGCATACAGAAGCATATTCAATTCAAATAGGGCAGACTATAAAAGGTAAAGTTAAATTTTCTATATATTAAGTTTCCCTTCTTCTTTTGGCTTTAAGGGTAGTCATATATCTATAGGTCCTGGAAAATGGTGAGATTGATTAAGATAAATTGGGTAAGACCCATTGCTCCAAGTTAACAGCGCTAGAAGAGGTGGGTTGGTTAGGTATGCCCAATAAGTGTAATTATGATGTGGTATCTTACCTTGAAACCACCATGTCCATAGTTTAAGTCTTGGCAGCATCTTCAACTCTAGGCTTGATTCTTCTGGAGGGGATCCACTGCTCTTCTCCTGTTTCTGTAATGATAAGAGCAAAACCTCGGTCCCAAAATTTTACCTCTCCTTTTTCCCATTTATTGGTTGTTTCATTTTTCAAATATATTGGTTGTCCACATTTTTCATTTTCATTCCTTTTTTTAACCACCCAATGTCTTTCTACTGCTGTGGTATTAGAAATTTGTTGTCTATTAAGAAAACTTAAGGTAACCAATGCTTTAGATAGATTGTCTTTAGCAGATTCTCCTCCAGAAGGTAATGTAGGAAAGCATCTACAGGACCTTGTAATGGGAAATGGTTTCATGAACTTCACAGCCAAAGCACAAGCAGCATGAGAAAAAAATAGATAAATGGTTTTTCCTCAAAATTAAAAACTTCTGCACCTCAAAGTACATTATTAAGAAAATAAAAAGGCAGCCTACTCAATGGGAGAAAATAATTGGCAACCATATATCTGATAAGAGCCTAATATTCTGCATATATAAAGAAATCCTACACCTTGAAAATAAAAAGACAAACAACCCATTTTAAAAATGGGCAAGTGACCTGAAAAGACACTTCTCCAAGGAAGAAATACAAATGGCTAAAAAGCACATGAAAAAATGCTCAAGATCGCTTGCTTTCAGGGAAATAGAAATCAAAACTACAATGTGATACCATCTTACACCCATGAGAATGGCAGCTATTAAAAAAACAGCAGACTATAAGTGTTGGAGAGGATGTGGAGGAATAGGAACCCGCATCCACTGCTGGTGGGATTGTGGAATGGTACAGCCACTGTGGAGGACAGTTTGGCAGGACCTCAGAAAACTAACAATAGATCTTCCATATGATCCAGCGATTCCACTGCTGGGAATAAACCCAGAAGAACTTAAAGCAAAGACACGAATAGATATATGCACACCAATGTTCATAGCGGCATTGTTCACCATTGCCAAAAGTTGGAATCAGCCCTGGTGCCCATCAACAGATGAATGGATAAACAAAATGTGGTACATACATACAGTGGAATATTACTCAGCTGTTAGAAGGAATGAAGTGCTAACACACAGAATAACGTGGATGAATCTTGAAGACCTTATGTTGAGTGAAGCAAGCCAGGCATTGAAGGATGAACAATATATGACCTCACTGATTTGAACTGAGGAAAGTGAGCAGTCTCTGAGAACCATTGTCTGAAAGGTTAACAAAGGAGAGAAAGAGAAGAGAAGGTTGTGAGCCATCACTCATATGGATATAATCTATGGTAAAGTGATAGAGTATAGTTGCATATTGAAGGATAGGACAGATGGGTAGTGATATTACTGGGTTTGGTGGTGCAGGGTTGACAGGTGTGTAGATTAGGAAGGGCGGGTTAGAATACCCAGGATACTGGGGGAAGAGATGGGAGGGGGACTAGGTGAACATGGGATTTGTGGGTATGATGTTGAAAGTGCAGAAGTGGGAATGCTCTTATGGCAGTATGACAAAGTAGTGTCACTGGTTTTGGGTGTAGGTTGGGGAGCATTCAGGAAGGAGTGCATCTGGAGTAAGCTTCTGGGGAGTGTATGAGTTTTCATCCTGTCATAATGTGTTGTGTCAGGGAGTGGAGACCCACACAGAGAGTGGGAAGGAGATGGACCCCCATCTCTGGGAGGAACAATTCACCCAGAAACAAACAGGTGGGTGTCTCTTAGGTGCAAGGGTGGATACTAATAGGAGAGGATAATCAGCATGTCAAGACCTCTTGTTGCATGTAACTATGAATCTTGTCATCCAATGAGTCAAGACAGAGGAGTGTCATGAGCCCCAGTGGAATGGGGAGGAAGGAACAGAAAAGATCAAACAGGGGGTATTTAGTGGTCATGGGAAATGTTTTTCATTACCTTACAGTAATGGACACAGGACATGGTAAATATCATCAAAAATTATTAAACTGTACCATCTAAATTGTAAACTATACTGTAAACCATTGACAATGTTTAGTAGCTATGCTTCACTATCTGTATAACAGTTATAACAATGCTACCATTCACATAAAAAAGGTTTTAATATGGGGTGAGGAAAGGGGAAGGAGGTTGGGTATATGGGAGTCTCTAGTATTCTGTGTGTGACTTTGCTGTGACCTAAAACTTCTTTGAAAATTAAATGGAAATTTGGGAGACAATGGGGAGTGAGAGGGGGCAGGTGCCATAGTACAGACTGGACAACCGATAATGCAGTGATAAAATGAAAAATGTTTTTAAAAAATTTTTTTTTATTTTTTTTAATTTTTCCCATTTTTTGAATATCCCAACCCTTTGATTTTATTTAATTTCTAGTGTTTTTTTAAGTTTCCATGTATTTTATCTCATATTTAAACTTATCTTTATTATTTCATTTTCCTATTAATTGTATTTGGCTATTATATGGGCTTCATCTTCAAGGAAGGTTTGGATCACAGAAGGGTTACAGAGGGGGCAAGAGAGGATCATTGATGGGGGGTGTCTGGGATGGGGGTTGCATGGGAGGAAGTTCGCCTGAATATACATGAAAGATATATAAAATTGTTCAAATGATCAAGGGATGGGGCATGGTCACGGTGCATAGACAATCACTCAATAAATGAGGGAATCTGAATTCCCAGTCTGGAGTGCTCTGCCACATTCTCCAAGGGAGCAGCAACAGTCCCCCAAGTGCAAGGGCAGTGTCTGGCAAAAGAGGATGGCCCACTGATGGGTTCTTGTTATTGATGACTAGCCTTATGAGTCTTTGCTCATGTAATTGAAACTTAGCCTACTGTTATGGGGTGCCTAAGGGTTGCCACCTGAGAGCCTCCTTGTTGCTCAAACGTGGCCTCTCTCTAAGCCAAACTCAGCATATGAATGTATTACCTTCCCCCCAATGTGGGACGTGACTTCCGGGGATGAGCCTCCCTGGCAATGAGGAATTAATACCAAGTGCCAACTGGCAACATGACTGGAAAAAGACATTGAATAAAAGGGGGAAAAGGTAAAGAGAAATGAGTTCATGTGGCTAAGAGACTTCAAAGAGAGTCGGGAGGTCATCCCAGAGGTAACGCTTACGCACACCTCAGTAGGATCTCATAGAACACCAAAGTGGATATCACCCCACACAGATGGGCTCCTGAGGGCTCTGGAGACACCCAGGTCCTATATAAGGGGGGTAGCTCCAGAGATTGATGCCTTATCAGTGGGCTCTACTTTGGAATCTGTGCTTCTGAGAGTGACAGAGTTGGACTCAAATAAGTCCTCCCTGCACATGGTCCATCAGTCCCTTCTATTCAAACCTATATGTGATGCTGGAGTTTGTAGGTGTACTTCCAGAGACTGGAGCCTCTGGCCTGCCCATGTGCCAGCTGAGCCTGGAATCTCGGTGGAGCTGCAATTCCTACTCTACAGCTCAACGGACTCACCCAAGTCACCTGGTGAGGAGACGATGATTGACAACGGCCATCCCAGGGAATGGAGAAAGCCTACAGCTGCAGGCAGGATAATACCATCCACTGTATACATGGGATATAAGCCCCCTCTCACTTGGAGGTGGAGTGGACATCACCATCCCAAACTCCTCAGGACTGGGGGAAGAACTATGGACTAGAATGGACTTAATGGTATTCTGTTGTAGGCATAATGTGATTAAAGCAATGGAAGAAATTACAACATTGATGTGGAGCCAGTGGCCACTGGACACTTTTGGGACAGGGAAGGGAAAAGCAGTTGTAATACAAGTGCTTTTTCAGGGCTTGGGAATTATCCTGAGTGACATTACAATGATAGATATAGGCCATTTTATATCAGCATATAACATAGAGAACTGTGTGGGAGACAGTGTGGTCTACAATGTGAACTATGGTCCATGCTTAGTGGCAAAGCCCCAGGATGTGTATATCCATTGCAGGTGATGTGCCACACTAATGAAAGATGTTTATGTGGGATGTTATGGGAGGTGTGGGAGGTGAGGAACATGGAAATGCCTGTAATTTTTGTGTAACATTTATATAATCTAAGCATCTTTTAAAATATTTTTTTTAAATGAAGGAAAAATATATATACATAAACGCAGTGGCCAACAGAGGTTCTGAGGAGGGAGAAGGAATGATAGGTGTAACATGGGGACATTTTTTGGGACATTTGAATTGTCCTGCATGACATTGCAATGATGGATAAAGATCATTATATATTTTTTCATAACCTATAAAATTGTGTGGCACAGAGTGTATACTATAATGTCAACTATAGTCCATGGTTAGTAGCAATGCTTCAGTATGTTTTCATCAAGTGTAACAAATATAACACCCTAATGAAAGATTTTGTTAATGGGAGAAAGTGTGTGGAGGGGTGGAGGTGGGGCATATGGTTATCCTCTATATTTCATGTAATATTTATGTAATCTAAAGCTTCTTTAAAAATAAAATATTAAAAAGAAAAAAAATATAGGGGATTCTGGGAGCAAATGTGGCTCAAGCAGTTGAGCACCTGCCTCCCACATGGGAGGTCCTGGGTTCGGTTCCCGGTGCCTCCTAAAGAAAAAAACAGACAAAGAACAGGCAACAAGCCAAAAAACAACGAGCAGACAATGAGTAAAAACAATGAGCAAACAGATGAGGGAGCCATTGAGGCAGGGGCAAATATAGGGGATTCCCATATACACTACCCCTCCCCTTTCCACACCTTCCCACCTAGGCAACATCTTTCATTAGTGTGGTACATTTGTTACAATTGATGAAGAACACATATTGAAGCATTGCTTCTAACCATAGACTATAGTTTACAATATAGTTTACACTTTGCCCCAAACAATTTTATAGGTTTTGACAAAATGTATAATGGCCTGTATCTGTCATTGCAATGTCATGCAGGACAATTCCAGTGTCCCAAAAATGCCCCCAATATTACACTTACTATTCTCTCGCCCTCCCCTTAGAACCTCCACTGGCCATTGCCTTCACATTAATGATACAAGTTCTTCCATTGCTAGAATAATAATAAGTCTATAATAGAATAATAGAATAATAATGTCTACTTTAGTCTATTGTTCATTCCCTAATCTTGAGGATTTGGGGATGATGATGCCCACTCTGTTTCTGTTTGCGAGTGGGCTTAGATCCCTTGAGTCAGATGAATGGAACTGTCTTGCTTGCAGTTATAGATGCTCTCTGTTATTTGGGATAGGCATTGTCCATCATCATCCTTTTATTAGTTGCCCTGGACAGGTCCAGTGAACTGGAGAGTAAGTGTTGCAACTCTGCTGAGATTTAGGTTTCAACTGGCATATGAACAGAGCAAAGATTTAAGTCTCTGGGACATATAATTAACAAGTATATTGCTAATTATAGGTTCAAATAAAAGGGGCAGAAGAACCATGTATAGGGAAATTATAAATGAATCTAACTCTGTTACACTGGGGAACATATATTCCAAAGTAAGGCCCACTGACAGGGTGCAGAATTCATGAGATTATCTGCCCTGCTTATAGGGTCTAGAGGGCACTGTTTACTATGGCAGTCAATGAGATCCTGCTGAGACAATGCATAAGCGTAACCTCTCGAATGACCTCCCAACTCATCTTTGAAATCTCCTAGCCATAAACACTCATTTATATTTAATATTTTCCCCTTTTGGTCAAGGTCTTTCTCCCAGTGTATCACTGGTTGGTGCTTACTATTAATCCCTCAGTGCCAGGGAGGCTCATACCCAGGAGTTATGGCCCATGCCAGGGGGAAGGTAGTGAGTTTATATGTTGAGTTTGGCTTAGAGTGAGGCCACATTTGAGTAACATGGAGGATTTCAGGAGGTAACTCTTAGGCAATATATAATACTAGGTTAAGTTTCAATTTCACAAGAAAAGATTCATGAGTACAATCATCAATATCAAGGGCCTGGCATAATGATCTGTCCTCCTTCGCTAGGCACTGCCCATGTACTTGGAGGATTCTTGCTGCTGTATTAGAGAATGTAGCAGGACTCCCCAGAATGGGAATTCAATATTCTTTCAGTTATTGTGTGGGTCTCCACCCACCAAGACAACTTGTCCAACCTGCTTCCACATAATCCCACATCAGAGAGTTGAAGAAAGATATTGTGATCCCTCTTGAGACTTTTGCTTCTCTGAGTTCAGTGTTCTTGGTATATCCTCCATTTGCCTCACCAGGTCCATTATCCACTCTTCTTCATCTTGACCTGTGCTCCCAGAAGTCTGACTAATATGAACGATGGACTGTATTAATGCGTTCTCTAGTCATCTGACTTCTAGTTGGTTTGGGTCAATGGGAAGCACTCACAGATGATTGGAAGGATGTTGGAGAATAAAGTTAGAGAATTTATTCCCCTTACTCCTTTCTTGCAGGGTTTTTATGGCCTTGTTTCATCCATTTGCCTAGGTCATCACTTTTATCTCTTGGTCCTCTCCACAAAGCTTTCTAAATCTCCAGGGTCCAGTAACTGTCCTCTCTCTCTCTCCCCATTCAAGCTAGGGTTAGTTGCAGCTGTCCTCCTGATACCAGCCCCAGGTAACTTCATTTCCCTATACTCTCTCATTACTTCGTAATTAGTCTTTATTAAACTCTCCTCAAATTATCCAATTTGAGTATACGATCTTTTCCCATCAGGATCCTGACTCATACAATTACTTTCATCATTTGTCCTATGACACTATTTCAAACCCCCTCATCACCTTGACTTCTTCCTTCCTTCTAGCTACTCTTTGTCTCTATTCCTCTTAAAATATAAGGCCCACAACTGGAAAAAAGACCTCAAAGTATAGTCTGATCAGTGCAAAACAGAAGAGTATCACCTCCTTGCTTTAGATGCTGCATTTCAATAGAAATAAGTCAAAGATCTCAGTAGCTCTTTCATAGACCCATCTAACCTTTGGCTCAGATTATATTTACTGTCTATTGAAAAAGTGGACTTTTTTTCATACTAAAGTTAAACCAAACATCTCCCCATGCTATAACAAAAATATTGAGTTTGGGGCCTCCAGATCAGAATATGCCATTGTTCCCTAGCTAATTTTCATTGTTTAAATAAGGCCATTGCTCTAGTGGTCTAGATTCTAGCCTGTTGAAACTCTTGTTGAATTTGGATTCTCTTATCAGATTAATCTTCCACTCCTTGTGTTATTTTAAAATTTGACACATAATATTATTAATATCCCTACTCTAAGCAATCACCATGCACTTGTCAAGAAGAAAAAGCTGAGACTATATTGATGGTGATACATGAAAAGGTGTTCAACACCATTGGCCATCAAGGAAATAGAAATTAAGACCACAATGAGAAATCACTATACATCTATCAGAAAGATTAAAATGAAAAATAGTAACAATACCAAATGCTGGTGAGGATGCAAAGGAACTAGATCACTCATGTATTTCTCATAGGGATGTAAAATTGTACAGCCACTTGAGAAAACATTTTCGTGGTTTCTTATAAAACTAAACATTACCCATAATAAAAAAATAAATAAATAAATAATAAAAAAAAAAACTAAGGGAGCACATTACCACTAGACCTGCCTTATAGTAAATGCTAAAGGAGTCCATGTTGAAAGCAAAGGAAAATATACAGTATCTCGATGCTAGATAAAAAAAGATCTCGAGTGTAAGTAACAATATGGGTAAATACAAATGCCAGTATCATTTCATTTTCATTTGCAATCCTGTCTTTTACTTGTTATAAATTTAAAATTAAAATTCATATTTAAAAAGTTTAAAAAAAACTAAACATGCAACCACATTACCAAGAAATTGCACTCCTGAGCATCTAGACCAGAGAAATAAATTTTATAGTCACAGAAAAACTTGTAGGCAGACTTCCAGTCAACAAAGATGGTGACATAAGACTCTCTATGGTGCTCCAGTCCAGCCCGGCCTGGCGAGCAGGACTCAGAACACCCAGAGGATTGGAATGCACAGTTGGAAGCAGTCCAAGTCCCAGCAGCTGGTGTCTCCCCTCAGACCTTGAGTGGCCATGTCTAGCCCAGCACACCCCCTCTGTATGAAGACTACAACCCCCTCTAACATGGCTTCCCACCTGCTGGGGGCTATGGATGCCATCTGTCCCCCTGGGTGGGTAACCCACCTACCCCACCTACCCATAGCCTGGTTACAGGCACTTCGCTGGTTACCCACAGCCCATGTCCCCCATCCACCCAATGTCCATGAACTATGGCCCAGGTGGGGACTATAGCAAGGAGGAGAGAGCTGTGAAAGACAACTTTGGGCTTGGAGAATGGGACAACAGGGAAGTCTGCTTCATCTGAAAGGTTTACACCATCATCTCCATCCAGCTGCTCATCACGGTGGCAATCATCGCCATCGTCACCTTTGTGGGACCGATCAGCAGGTTTGTGAGGAGGAATGTGGCAGTCTACTATGCATTCTATATTGTCTTTCTAGCCACCTACCTGACGCTTTCCTGTTGCCAGGGACCCAGATGCCATTTCCCATGGAACATAATCTTGCTGGCCCTCTTTACTTTTGCCTTGGGCTTCATGACAGGCACCATTCCCACTATGTACAAGATCAAAGCCATCATCATTGCCATGATCATCACTGCCATGGTGTCCATTTCAATCACCATCTTCTGCTTTCAGACCAACGTGGACTTCACCTCCTGTGCAGGCCTCTTCTGTGTCCTGGGAATCATGCTGATGGTGACTGGAATTGTGACTGCCACTGTGCTATCCTTCAAATATGTTTACTGGCTTCACATGCTCTATCCTGCTCTGGGGGCCATTGCTTTCACCTTGTTCCTGGCATATGATACGTAGCTCGTCCTGGAGAATCAGAAGCACACCATCAGCCCAGAGGACTACATCACTGGCTCCCTGCAGATCTAAATTGACATCGTCTACATCTTCTCCTTTGTGCTGCAGCTGGTGGGCAACCGCAATTAAGGAGCACTTGCACTCCACACTCCCTCTCCAGACTCTTTCTTCCCTGAATGACTGGGCCCTGTGACTGGAGGCTAGGCCTCAGACCCTTCTTCTGACCCTCAAGTAATATGCCCAGCTTCCTCTCTATCCTGGAGATAGGTGGCCTTCTCTGGCTGTGGATGTGTAGGTACCAGGGGGCGGGGCACTAGACGAGCTAGGGACTAACTCTTGCCCTTGGTGGGCTTGGCAGGGACTAGGCTGCTGGTGTCTTCTCCCCTCCACCCACTACATGGTACCAAATTCTTTTTAATAGCTCTGTGTGTGTGTGTGTGTGTGTGTGTGTGTGAGAGAGAGAGAGAGAGAGAGAGAGAGAGAGAGAGAATGCTTATTCCATAACAAAAAGGGACTATGAAAGCTAGAAATGACTTCAAGGTGATGAGATCCCCACCGCCCTCCCCCGTGGCATAAGCTTCTAGGTGAGGTAGCTACAGCTTTCTCCTGCCCCAGCCCCCAACCAAGTCAGAAGCTTGTTCCCAGCCTCCTGGTCTTCTAAGCCATCACGTTATATTCCTTTTGCCAGATTTGGTGCCTTCAGGCTCAGGAATGTAGAACTCTGGGCTCTGGGTCTCCCTGCTTTAACCATTCTTGTTTCAGTGATGTGTATATATTGTTTATCTGGGTGCAGAGTGCAGGTGAGAAGAGCAGAGTGAGCAAAGTTAAGTGCAAGGGACAACAGAGAGCAGCACCCATCCCCGGCTCCCCTTTGGCTCACAGTGGTGGTGGAGCAAGCAAGCCTTTTTTCAGCCATCTGATCCCCAGTCTCCAAAGTTGTGTGGGGCCTTCCTGGGTGGTTCTGAGATTTCTGGTTAGGGGCAGCTCTTGGTCCCTATGCTTAGGCTGCTCAGAGCATGGGAAAGGTTGGGAAATGACATGGCAGGTAGGATTATAAGTATGGTGAGGAAGTGACCAGAGTGAAGAGAGACGGGTGGGGGCAGGGAAAGTGCCTTGGGGTCCCCAACTGAGAGATATCTAAGCCTACCATGGCTCCCACAAAGACTTCTGTGTTCTTTTTTCTGCTAACCCTGGGAGGACCCTGAGAGGAAGAACATTTTCTCTCTATTTGTTCTTACTCATGATGGGGGGCTTTTAGACTTGAGCTCCATATCCCCAGCAAGCCACCGCTATCTTTGTAACACCAAGTGCCTCAAGCTGGAGTGGGGAAGGGGACAAGTGTCGCTCTGTTGGTTGGGGGTGGAAATCAAATCAACCCAAAGGTATAATTTCTCCATATGTACTTGGTCCCACACAAAGGGACACTACCAGAAATGTAATAAAGTTTTATGTTTGAAAGTTAAATTTTAAAAAAGATGCTCCATGGTGCCATCTCCTCACAAAATCTTGGAACAACTAGCAAAAACTGGCACAGCCATATTCCTCAACACTCTGGAAAACAGTTAAAGGGTTGCAATAACTAGGTAAGTGGCAAATCAAGAAAAAGCAGCTTGAAAAATGATAGGTGAAGCTAGTGTTGCCCTTGCTAAGCTCTCTCCCAACTCCCCAGCATGGTGTGGAGCCAGCTTGTGCTCCCTTTGTGCATCTCTGGCCCTGTTCCAAAGGGAGCAGGGAGCCCCTATGAGTATACTGGGTGCCTATATGTCAGTAACAATCTCTATTGTGGAATCCTGAAAAATTGAACAGGAAAACTTGCTCCCAGCTTACCCACCCAGAAATTGCTGTGAAGGCAGTGAAGAAGCCTGCAGACAGATAAGTCAATGTAAGAAACAATTAAGTCAAAGAAGCCTGGAGCAAAGAATTACCCGCATTAAGTCATACACTAGAACACCCAGGAGGGGGTGAAAGTCTATTTCTGAGGGAATAGAGGGGGCATTTGAACTCCTGTAAACTATAAACAAGGGAATCCTTAAGACCATGAGAAAGCCCATGCCCAGAAAAAGAAACAGGATCCAGGGCTTCACACAGGCTCAGATAAGACAGAGTACTCTGTACTGTGCAATCACCCCATCATGATATTCTTGATAAGAGGGCTAGGCTCTAAAGGAAACCACCAGCCAAAGCAGAGCCAATTTGCAAAGGCTATGAAAGGTACTTTTTACTTTGGTTTGTTTTTGTTAGCTCCTGCCACTCAAGGAAGTCTCTGTCATATCACTAGCTGGATACAAACTTAAGAAACAGACAGTTCAAGGACTATACACTAGAGTTAACACTTAAAAATATTAAAATGCACAGTGCCAAAGGGACCATGATGGCGGAGGAGGGAAGGGCAGGTTGCATTCTTCCTCCAGAAACTGCAGAAAAGTATGCAGCCTTTCCAGGCATAAGGGAAGCTTGGGTATTGCAGAGGCAATAGGAAAGGAAAGCTGGAGGAGGAGGCATCTGGGAACTAGGGGAAAGAGGAGCCTAATGGTATCTGGTGGGCAGGCTGTCACACAGCCAGCTCTGGGGGAGAGGGAAGCTGCCCAGCTGGCTCTGGAAGAGAGAACAGCTGCCTACCTCCACTCTGGGGAAAAAGGGACCCACTGCAGGGCAGTTGGGCAGATTGGCCAGCATCCAGTGGCTCTGGGGAAAGGAGGAGATACCCAGCCAGCTCTCGGGGAGAGGGGAGCTGCTGTGGGCCAATCTGGTAGGTGGACAGATGACCAGCCTCCTTAGGGAATGGAGGAGACATGGGACAAGCAGAGGGAACTTAGATGAAAGTTTTGTTTTATTTTATTTTATTTTATTTTTGTCTCTTCATCTGGGTACCTGAAGAGAGGCAGGTTGTGGAGTGACTGATTCGCAGATACAAGCAGCCAGAGAGGAAGAGCCTAGTAGGTCACTGGTGGCTTAACAGGGAAGCCTGAGTTTTTTTTTTCTTTATCTCTCTCCTCATTCAGATACCTGCAGAGAGGTGGGACATGGGGTAATTGATTGGCCAGCACAGGCAGCCAGAGACAGGAAATCTAGCAGGTCACTGATGGTCTGAGAGGGAGGCCCAGTATTTTTTGTTTGGTTGGTTTTGGTTTTTGGTTTTTCTCTTTTCTTCTCCTCTTTCTTTTTTCTTTCCTCCTTCTCCTGTTTATCTTCATTTCTTTATCTTCCCATTTCTCTTCCTTTTATTTCTTTCATTTTGTCATCTTTCCTCCTTTTTTATTTTTTATTTTACTCTATTTTTTTCTATTTTTTCCCCTTCTTTCCTTCTATTTTCCTTTTATGGTTGGAAAGTGGAACCACATGTCAACGAGAACACAACACAAAGCCAAACAAAAATAAAACCCTAGACACAGGAGAAATTAACCAACTGAATAAGCCCATAAAGATGAACAGATGCCTAGACAGCAGCAGAAAATTTAAGCCATACTAAGAAACAGGAAGACATGGCCCTTTCTAAAGAGTAAATGCTTATTTCTCATATGAAACCATGGAGGCAAGAAGGCAGTGGTATGACATAGTTAAATTGCTGAAAGGAAAAAAAAACTGCCAGTCAAGAATTCTGTATCCAACAAAATTGTCATTTAAATATGAGGAAGAGATCAAAATATTCACAGATAAACAGAAACTGGGAGAATTCATGAACAAGAGTCATGCTCTTCAAGAAATAATAAAGGTAGTTCAGCAGGTTGAAAGGAAAAAACAGGAGAGAGAGGGTTGGAAGAGAGTATAGAAAGGAAGATTATTAGTAAGAGTAACTAAAATGATAAAAAGAGAAATAAATTAAAATATGACATATATAAATCTAAAGAAAAATTGACTAAAGTAAGGACTGCCCTTACAGTAATAATATTGATTGTTAATGAATCAAAAGCCACAAATTGGTAGAATGGGTAAGGAAATGTGACCAATCTATATGCTGTCTACAAGAAATGCAACACAGACCGAGGGACACAAATAGGTTGCAAGTGAAAGGTTGCAAAACAATTTTTCTTGCAATAACCAAAAAAAAAGCAGGGGTAGATATACTAATATTAGACAAAATAGACTTTAAATGCAAAAAATTTTGTAAGAGACAAAGAATGATACTATATATTAATTAAAGGAGTAATCTACCAAGAAGAAAGAACAATCATAAATATTTATACATCTAACCAGAATGTCCCAAAATACATGAGGCAAATAGTGGCAAAACTAAGGAGAGAAATAGACACTTCTACAATCATAGTGGGGGAATTCAATATACCATTATCATCAATAGATAGAATATTTCAAAAGAGGGTCAGTAAAGGAACAGAGATCTGGAGTAATAACTTAAAGGAACTAGAAATAGTGTACATATACAGACCATTGCACCCAAAACCAGCAGGATGTACATTCTTCTTGAGTGCTCATGGCTCATGCTTCATGATAAACCACATACTAGATCATAAAACAAGCCTCAATGAATTTAGAAAGTTTGAAATTTCACAAAACCATTTCCCTGACCACAATGGAATGGAGAAGAAAATCAGTAAGGGGCAGAGAACTGGAACAGGTACAACTATATGGAAGTTAAACAACACACTTAAACAATCAGTGGGTCAAAGAGGAAATTGCAAGAGAAATCAGTAACTATCTTGAAGCAAATAAAAATGAGAACACAACATATCAAAACTTATGAGTTGCAGTGAAAGCAGTGCTGAGAGGGAAATTTATAGCCCTAAAGGCCTACATTAAAAAAGAGAAAGAACTAAAACCAAGGACCTAACTGCACACCTGTAGGAACTAAAAGAAGAACAAGCAAAAAGAGGAAAGAAACAACAAAGATTACAGAATAATTAAATAAAATTGAGAAAAAAACATTAGAAAGAATTAACAAAACCAAATCTGGTTTTATGAGAAGAATAATAAAATTGACAAACTCTTAGTTAGACTAACAAAGGAAAAAAGAGAGAAGATGCAAATAAATAAAACCAGAAATGAGCAAGGGAATATCACCACTGACTCCACAGAAATAAAGAGTATCATAAGAGGATACTTAGAAAAATTGTATGCTGACAAGTTGGACAATTTAGATGAAATGTATGAATTTCTAGAAACACACAAGCAACCTACACTTAAGAAAAAAGAAATAGAATAACTCAAAAGACCAATCACAAATAATGAGATAGAATTATCATAAAAAACCTCATAACCAGGATGTGGAGAGAGGGGAATGCTTATTCACTGTTGGTGGGAATGTAAAATGATACAGCCACTGTGGAGGACTGTTTGGCAGTTCTTAAGGAAGCTGAATATAGACATACCATGTGACCAGGCAATACCATTACTAGGTATATATCCAGAAGAACTGAGAGCAGAAACACGAACAGACATCTGCACACCAATGTTCATAGCAGCATTATTCACGATTGCCAAAAATTGGAAACAATCTAGGTGTCCATCAACTGATGAATGGATGAACAAATTGTGGGGTATACACATGCTGGAATATTATGCAGCAATAAGAATGAAGTCATGAAGCATATGACAATAAGGATGAAACTGGAGGACATTATGTTGAGTGAAGCAAGCCAGACAGAAACAGACAAATGCTGTATGATTGCTCTATCATGAACTAAATATATTGTGTAAACTCATGGAGTTAATAATTAGACCACCAGAAAAGAGAATGAGGTTAGAGAACAGAAAGCTGAGATTTAATTTGCAGAATTGGCAAAAAGGTTGTTTGTAAATCTTTGGAAATGAATAGAAATGGTGAAAGCATATCATGGTGTTTGTAACTAGCAGTGTTATTGTATGGTATGACAGTGGTTGAAAGAGAAAGTCTAAGGTCATGTATATTACTAGAAGGAAAGCTTAAAAATGTAACATGGAACTGTATAACATAGTGAAACCTCATGTAAAACATGAATATGGGTGATATTGCATATATAAGACTGGTTTTACAAATATACTAAAGAGAAGGAAAAAGAATAGCACCTATGTATGGCAGGGGAAGCATAGAGAGATTGAGAGGTGATGAGTTTTGTCGGTTTGCTTGTGTTTTGTTTATTATTTATTATTATTATTATTATTATTGGAATAATGAAAGTGCTCTAAGAATGATTGACGTGATGAATGCACATATATGTGATTACACTGAATACCATTGATTGTACACTTTGGATGGATTTATGCTTTATTAATATGTACCAATAAAATTGATTTGTTTATAAAATGAAAAAAATTAACATTTTAAAATGTAGGGGGGGGGGAACCTCATAACCAAGAAAAGCCCAGGACCAGATGGCTTCACAGGTGAATTCTACCAATCATTCCAGAAAGAACTAATGCCAATCCCTCTCAAACACTTCCAAAAGATTGAAGAGGAGGAAACATTACCTAACTCATTCAATGATGCCACCATCACCCTAATACCAAAGCCACATAAAGATGTTACAAGATAAGAAGATTACAGACCACTTTCTCTAATGAATTTAGATGCAAAAATCCTCAACAAAATACTTGCTAATTGAATACAATAAGACACCTAGCGAATTATGCACCATGATCAAGTGTGTTTTATCCCAGGTATGCAAGGATGGTTCAACATAAGAAAATCAATCAATGTAATACACCACACATTAACAGAGTGAAGGGGGAAAAAAATCACATGGTCATCTCTATCATTACAGAAAAAGCACTCAACAAAATAAAGCATCCTTTCCTGTTAAAAACACATAGAAAGATAGGAATAGAAGGAAACTTCTTCACCATGCTAAAGGGTATATATGAAAAACCCACAGCTAACATCATAACCAATGGTGAAAGGCTCTAAGATCTGGAAAAAAACAAGTATGCCCATAGTCACCACTCTTATTTAACACTGTATTAGAAATTATTGTTCAAGCACTTAGGCAAGAAAAAGAAATAAAAGGCATCCAAATTGGGAAGAAGTAAAACTTTCATTATATGCAGATGACATGATCCTATTATAGAATGTCCCACAAAATCTACAACAAAGCTACTAGAGCTGATAAAAAAGATCAGTAAAGTGGCAGGATATAAGATCAACATGCAGAAATCACTAGCATTTCTTTACACTAATAATGAGCAATGTGAGGAGGATATAAAGAAAAAAATTCATTTACAATAGCAACTAAAAGAATCAAATATCTAAGAATAAACTTAACTAAGAATGAAAAGAACTTGTACACATAAAACTACTGAATATTGCTAAAAAAAAAAAACAAAGCCTAAATAAATGGAAGAATATTCCATGTTCATGGATTAGAAGACTAAATATCATTAAGATCTCACCTACCCAAATTGATTTAGAGATTCTATGCAATCCCAATAAAATTTCCAACAGCCATTTTTACAGAAATGGAAAAGCCAATTATCAAATTTATTTGGAAATGTAAGGGGACCTAATAGCTACAAACATCTTGAAAAAGAAAAATGAAATTGGAAGAATCATGCTATCTGACTTTAATGTATACAACAAAGCTACAGTGGTCAAAACTGCATGGTTTGTGAATATTCTCACTGTCCTGATTTTGTGATAATAAGGGTAGGCTAAACATTCCACATTCCAACATCATCTATATTAGAAACCATGCATGTATCCCCAGACCTAGTTTTTCTCCCTGGGTTTGGTTTTTAGAATGCTGGTGATAAACTAAGCCTGATTTATTATATGACCATCCTGTATGGGAAATGACTGTAACTCTAGGTATCTTTGGTCAACCTTAAGAGATATAACAGGGGGATGGATGTGGCTCAGGTGGTTAAGCGCCTGTATCACATATGGAGGGACCTGGGTTCCATCCCCGGGACCTCCTGGTAAAAACAAAAAAAAGAAAAATATAGAAGGTGCGTGGACCACCAGGCCCCATGCGTGGGTGGACTGCCAGGCCCTGTGAGTGGGTGCGCCGCCAGGCCCTGCAAGCAGGTGAGCCGCCGGGCCCCATGCACAGTTGTGCTGCCAGGCCCCATGAGTGGGTGAGCCCCCTAGGCCCCGAGAGTGGGTGCACCATCAGGCCCCGTGAGCGGGTGCATTGCCAGGCCCCATTGCACAGGTGTGCCACCAGGCCCAGTGAGCAGGTGAGCCATCAGGCCCCATGCATGGGTGAGCGCCCCAGGCCCCACAAGCGGGTGAGCCCCTCAGGTCCTGTGAGCAGGTGAGCCATCAGGCCCCGCACGCAGGTGAGCCGCCAGGCTCCACGAGCCACGCAGCAAGATGATGACGTAACAATAGAGTGTTATGTCACAAGGAAAAGCCAAGATGAGACACACTGAAAAACCAGGAACTAAGGTGGCACAGGCTGTAGGACGCCTCTCTCCCACATTGGAGGTTCCAAGGATCGAATCCCAGTGAAGACAGGAGGAGAAGGATGAGAAGAGAGGGCAGGAAATGGACACAGAGAGTTGCCCAGCGAATGGACACAAAAATAGCAAAAACGAGGGGGGGTGCTTAAAAATGGATAAAAGTAAAAAAATAAATCCTTAAAAAAAAAGTGTTAAATACATACTATGTGAATCTAAAAAAAAAAACTGCATGGTATTGGTATAAGGATAGACATATCGACCAATGGAAATGAACTGAGAGCTTGGATGTAGATACACACATAAACAGCTAACTGATATTCGACAAGGACACTAAGCCCACTCAACTGGGACAGAATAGTCTCTTCAACAAATGGTGCTGGAAGAACTGGATATCCATATCAAAAAAAAAAAAAAAAAAGAACAAGTATTACTATCACCTGCTCTTTACAAAAATTAACTCAAGATGGATCAAAGACCTAAATATAAGAGCCAAGATCATAAAGCTCCTATAAGATAAGGTAGAGAAGCATCTTTGAGGTCTTGTAGTATGAAATGGTTTCATAATTCTTACACCCAAAGCACTTAAACCCAAAGCATGAACACCCAAAGAAAAATTAGATAAATGGGACCTCTGAAAGATGAAAAACTTGTGCTTTAAAGGAGTTTGTCAAGAAAGTGAAAAGGCAGCCTACTCAATGGGAGAAAATATTTGGAAACCACTTATCTGATAAGGGCCTAATATCCAGCATATATAAAGAAATCTTACATCTCAATAATAAAAATCTTAGTAATTTTAATCTCAATATAAAAAATTTTTAAATGGTCAAGACCACCGAGACCCTGGTCACAAGGTCCCATTTGGAACTCTTTCTGGGGTAAAGGGGAAGCCCTGGATACTTCCAAACAAAAGTCCTCTTCATTGGGCCCCTGATAGCTGATGGGACAACCAATCAGAAGAGCAAGCAGCTGGGTCCCCTCCCCTCCCCAACATTAGGAAGTGGGAGGAGGAAAGGTTTTAAAAAGGCCTAACCTGGGGCCCCAGGCATGACTCATCTGGTAACATGCCCTCATCCATGTCTCAGATTGTATACTGTTTTTCTTTTCTTGTTTTTTAATAAACTTTTTACTCCCTTGTCTACCCTATGGCATGTACTTAAATTCTTTTATGTAACATAGTCAGGAACCTAGAAGCCCAAAACCCAGAGGATTCTGCTAACACATCCTCATCCACCTCCCTCCCCTGCCATGGTGTTTTCAAGTAGAACTGCAGCTGTCACTTTGCTGGAAAAGATATTTAGTGATTTTTTTAAACAAATAAAAAGCAGTTCATAAACATAAAAAATGGGCAAGAGACTAGAAGGAACACTTTTCCAAAGAAGAAGTACAAATGGCTAAAAAGCACATGAAAAAAATGATCAACATCACTAGCTATTAGGGAAATGCAAATCGAAACTACAACAAGATATCATCTTACACCCATTAGACTGATGGCTATTAAAAAAACAGAGGAAGACAAATGTTGGAGAGGATGTGGAGGAAAAGTAACACTTATCTATCCACTGCGGGTGGGAATGTAGAATGGTGCAGCCATTGTGGAGGATGGTTTGACGGTTCCTAGGGAAGCTAACTATAGAATTGCCATATGATCCAGCAATTACATTGCTGGATATTTACCCAGAAGAATTGAAAGCAGGGAAACAAATAGATATATGAAGACCAATGTTGATTGCAGCATTATTCACTATTGCCGAAAGTTGGAAGCAACTCAAGTGTCCATCAACAGATGAATAGATAAGCAAAATGTGGAATATACATACAAAGGACTATTACTCAGCTATAAGAAGAAATGAAGTATTTGCAAACACAATAACATGGATGAATCTTGAAGACCTTATGTTGAGTGAAGTAAGCCAGTCACTAAAGGACAAATATTGCATGATCTCATTGATATGACCTAAGCATATTGAGCAAACTCACAGAGCTAGAGTCTGGAAGATAAGTTATCAGGAGACAGAATGGGAGTAGAGGGTGGTGAGCCGATGCTCAATATGGGCAAAATCCACGATAAGGTGGAAGGGGGGGGTTGGCAGTGAATGGGGTGATGGTGATGGTGGTGAAGGGGTATAAGTGGGGTCGATGGTGTTGGAATGTGAGGGTGAGCAGTGGCAGGGGAGTTGGGTTGGACTATACATAGAACTGGAGGGAGGGCTGGAGGAAAGAACAAGTGAACTCTAGGGATTTGTAGGTCTGTGGTTGAAACTACATTAGTGGGAATGTTCTTTTGGCAAATATGGCAGGGGGGTCACTGATATAGTGCCTCAGTGGTGGGGGATATGTGGGAAAGGGTTTACCTGGGGCATGCTTCTATGGAATATGAATGTGTTCAACTTGCCATAAGGTGTAATCTCCGTGGGTGGAGATCCATACAATAAACAAGAAAACACGAAACTTCTATCCTGGGGAGTCCTGCTATGTTCTCAAACAGAGGGGCAAGAATCTTTCAAGTGCATAGGCAGTGCTGAATTAAAGAAAACAGACCAGTATGTCAAGCCCTCAATATTAATGCATGTAACTATGAATCTTATTCTTCAAAAATTGAAACTTAGTGGTTGCTATAGGTTCTGAGGGGGAGGGAAAGAAGGATGGAACTTAGGGCATTTGGGGGGCATTGGAATTGTTCTGCATGATCTTGCATTGATGGATAGAGATCATTATACATTTTGTTAGAACCTATAAACGTGTACAGCGCAAAATGTAAACCATAATGTAAACCATTGACCATGATTAGTAGCAATGCTTCAACATTTGTTCATCAATTGAAATAAATGTACCATACTCATATAGGATGTTATTGGTAGGGGAGGATGTGAGGGGGTGAAGGGGTGGGGTATATGAGATTGTCCTATATTTTCTACGTGACTTTTCTGTAACCTAAAACTTCTTGGAAAATAAAGTGAAAAAAATAAGACATGGGAGACCATATAGAAGACATTTTCGATGCACATAGAAGATAACATATCTTACAGTGATGAAAGGCACAATGCAAAAAAATTTATTTATTTACTCTTAATTTTTTATTTTATTTTATTTTATTATTTTTGGCTTTATTTTGGTGGAGGTTTTGGATTCCAGGAGGGTTGCAACTGTGGCAAGGGAGGATTACTAGTGTGGGTGTCAGTGGTGGGGGATGTGTGGGGAGGGGTGTACCTGGGGCATGCCTCTATGAAATATGAATGTGTTCACATGGTCATGGGGTGCTGTCTCAATAGGTGGAGACACACAATAACCAAAAGAATATTGAACTGTCATCCTGAGGAGTCCTGCTAAATTCTCTCATAGGGAGGCATGAATCTCTAGAGTACATGGACAGTACCTAGAGAATGAAGACAGTCCAATATGCCAGGCCCTTGTTATAGATGCTTGTACTTATGAACCTTGTTCTTATAAAATTGTAACTAAGCCTACTATTATATATTGCCTAAGAGTTACCTCCTGAAAGCCTCCTTGTTGCTCAAATGTGGACTCTCTCTAAGGCAAACTCACCACATAAACACACTCCTTTCCCCTCAGTATGGGACTCTTGGTAATGAGCATCCCTGGCACCAAGGGATTATTACCAAGCACCAACTAGCGATGCATTTGGAAAAAGACTTAGACTAAAAGGGGGAAATATTAAACAAAAATGAGTTTTTATGGCTAAGAGATTTCAAAGTGAGTTGAGAGTTCATCTAGAAATTACGCATATGCACGTCTCAGGAGGATCTCACTGACTACCATGGTAAACAGTGCCTCCAGCAGGGGTGCTCCTGAGAACTCTAAAGACATCTAGACATTATAGGCAGGGCATACAACCCCAGGAAATTGGTGTCCCGTCGGTAGGCCTTACCTTGGAATATATGACAAGCTATCTCCTTAATGTATCAGAGTTAGACTCATTTATAAATTTCCTACACTTGGTTCTTCTGCCCCTTTCATTTGAACCTATAATTAGCACTATATCCATTAAATATATATCTCAAAGACTTAAATCTTCTGGCTGTTCTTAGGCCAGTTGAGACTTGAATCGCAACAGAGTTGCAGCCAACACCTACTTTCCAGTTCATTGGACCCACCCAGGACAACTAACAAAAGTATGATGATGGACAATGCCCATCTTCAAAAACAGAGTATCTACAACTGCAAGGAAGACATTTTCATCCATCTGCCCCGTGGGATTTAAGCCCACTCTCAATCAGAAACAAAGTGGACACCACCACCCCAAAATCTTCAAGATTGAGGATTGAACAAACATAAGGGGGGAATGCAACTATGGAGTAAAATATACTTATTATTATTCTAGTTATGAAAGAACTTGTAACATTGATATAAAGACAGTGGTCACTAGAGGTTCTGAGGGTAGAGAGAGGGAAGAAGAAGTGTAACATAGGGCATTTTGTGGACATTGGAATTCTTCTGCAGGATATTGCAATGATGGATACAGGCCATTATACATTTTGTCAAAACCTATAAAATTGTACAGTGCAAAGTGTAAACCATAATGTAAACTATAGACCATAGTTAGTAGCAATGCTTCTATATGTGTTCATCAATTGTAACAAATACACCACACTAATGAAAGAGGTTGTTAATAGGGAAAAGTGTGGGAGAAGGAGGGGTTGGGGTATATGGGAATCCCCTATATTTTTGATATAACATTTATGTAATCTAAAGCTTCTTTAAAAATAATTATTTTTATAAAAGAAAACTACAGTGAGATATCATTTTATGCCTACTAGAGTGCTGCTATTAAAAAAAAAAACAATAGAAGGCTACAAGTGTTGGAGAGGATGTGGAAGAATTGGAACACTCATTCACTGCTGATGGGAATGTAGAATGTTGCAGCCACAGTGGAGGATGGTTTGGTGTTTCCTCAGCAAGCTAAGTATAGAATTACCATATGATCCAGCAATCCCATTACTAGGAATATACACAGAAGAATTGAAAGCAGGGACATGAACAGATATGCATAACAATACTCATAGTGGCATTATTCACAATTGCTAAAAGTTGGAAGCAACCCAAGTGTCCATCAGTTTATGAATGGATAAATAAGATGTGGTATATACATACAATGGAATATTACTCAGCTGTAAGAAGGAATGAAATATGTTCATCCATGTTGAATGCAACAACATGGATGAAACTTGAGGACCTTATGTTAAGTGAAGTAAGTGATCTCACTGATATGAACCAAGGATATTGAGCATACTCATGAAGGTAAAGTCTGGAAGATAGGTTACCAGGAGATAGAAAGGGAGTAGAGATTGGTGAGCCAATGCTCAATTTGGGCAGAATCTATGATAAGGTCAATGGAGGCTGTTTGGCAGTGGACAGAGGTAACAGTGTTGCAGCAATGTGAGTGTGGTTGATGACTCTGGAGTGTGAGTATGAATGGGGTTGGGGAGGTTTGGGCCATCCATGGTGCTACAGGGAAGACTAGAGGATGGAACAGGTGAATGTGCAACTCAGTGAACTCTGAGGAGACCGAGGATTGTGGTTGAGAATACAATTGTAGGAGTGTTCTTTCATGATCTATGGCAGGGGAGCATCACTGATGGTTGTCAGTGGTGGGGGGATATATGGGGAAGTGTGCACCTAGGGTGTGCCTCTATGGGATATGAATGTGTTCATGTTATCATAGGGTGTTTTCTCAATGGGTGAAGACTCACACAGTAGCCAACAAAATATTAAACTCCTTTTCTGGGGAGTACTGCTACTTTCTCAAATAGAGTGGCAAAAAATCTCTGGAGGATATAGACAGTGTCTAATAAAAGAAAAAAGGCCAATATACCAAGCCTTTGATATTAATGCTTGTAATTATGAACTTTATTCTTGTAAAATTGAAACTTAGCCTAATAAAAACTGTTGCCTAAGTGTTACCTCCTGAAAACTTCCTAGTTACTCAATTGTGGCTTCTCTCTAAGTGAAATTCAGCAAATAAACTCACTACCTTTCTCCCAATGTGGGACATGACTCCCGGGGATGAGCTTACCTGGCAACAAGGGATTACTACCAAGCACCAACCATTGATGCTTTTGGAAAAAACCTTGAACAAAAGGAGGACACATTAAATACAAAAGAGTTTTTATGGGGAAGAGATTTCAGAGTGAGTCGGGAGGTCATTCCAGAGCTTACACTTATGCATGTCTCAAACAGATCTTACTGTTACAGTAACCAAAGCCACAAACAAAAGTGTTCCTGAGGGATCTATGGATGTCCAGACACTATAGGCAAAGCACACAACCCCATAAAATTAGCACCTCATTGGCAATCCTTATTTTGGAATATATGATAATCTGTTGCCCCAATACAACAAAGTTAAACTTCATTTATAATATCCCTACTCATGATTCTTTTTCCCTTTTTATTGGAACCTATAATTATCACTATACCCATTAAATATATGTTTCAGAGACTTAAATCTTTGGTCTGTTCATAGGCCAGTTGAGCCCTGAATCTCAGCAGAGTTGCATTCAATACCTACTCGCCTGTTCTTCGGACTCACCCAAGACAACTAAAAAAATGATGATGTTTTTGAAATTTGGGATGTTAATACTAAGTATTACTTTCATGTTCTAAAGAAAATGAGTAGTGAAGGGGCTCAGTTGCTTAGACTATTTACTTGCTATTCCACTGTACATACAAGCCTTAATATATATTTTTAAAATGATGATGATGGACAAGCCCCATACAAAAAAAAAAAAAAGAGTATCTAAAACTGCAAGCAAAACAGTTCCTTTCATGTGCTCCATGATTTCCAAGCCCCTCTCAATCTGAAGTAGTTGAGAAGCTTCAGCTTCTCAAATTCCTCAAGATTGAGGAATGAACAAACATAAAGAGGGAGTGCAGGCATGGACCAACGTATATTTATTGTTATTCTAGTTATTAGCATGTGGTAACAGAACCTGTAACATTGATATAAAGATAGTGGTTACTAGAGGTTCAGAGGGGAAGGGAAGGGAAGATTAGGTGGAAAACAGGACATTTTTAGGACGTTGGAATTGTTCTGTATGATACTGCAATGATGGATGCATATCATTATAGATTTGTCAAAACCTATAAAACTGTACAACACAAAGTGAAGCCATATTGTAAACTACAGAACTTGGATACTAGCAATGCTTCAATATTGGTTCATAAATTGTAACAAATGTACCATAATAATGTAAGATGTTCTTAATAGGAGAAAATGTAGGTAGTAGAGGGGTGGGTTATATTGGAATCCCCTATACTTATGAGGTAACTTTTTGTAATCTAAAACTTCTCTAAAAATAATGTATATTATTACCAAAAAAAAACATGTACAGTGCCCAACAGAAGATAAATTTAAGGTACTGAAAGGGAAAAATTCCAAAACAGCAAAATTGTCCTTCAAAATGAGGGAAAATGTTAGGGACCATACAACCAGCAAGACAGCAGCAGAGTAAAGAGCTCTGAGAATCAGCTCCTGCTACGGGGCAGTTGGTGATCACCCACAACTAACTAGAGCACTTATTTGGGTGCTGCAGGAGACCAGACGTGCATCCTGCAACATCCTTGAAAGAATGGAAGGAGGAGACTGCTCATCTGCAGAGAAGATTCCTAAGTAGAGCACTCCATGCCAGGGAGGCTGGTGCCCATTCTCCACTGGAGGCACAAGCCACCTCGGGAGCTGTTCCGCGGCTGGAATTGAAAGCTCCACTTCCCAAAATGGGGGAGGAAGAGACGGTTGGGCACCAACTTCAGCTACGGATTAGTAAATTCAGCAGGCTAAAGTATAAATCCTAAGAACAGCTAAAGTTTGAACCCGTCCAAGTAAGAAAGAGGTCGGTAGCCGCCATCTTAACTCCATGCCTGACATGAGGGGAAGTGGGGCTGACTGAAAATCACAATGCTATTAGGGACCAGCTTTTTTCCATCTATATCAGATTGCCACTCTAGCGTAAGCCCCAGGCCCACCTCAGGCAGGGAGGAAGCTGGGGGGAGCTGCGCCAGCCTCTCCGGGAAATTACAGGCCACGCCGCAGAGGTCGGTGATCATCCTACTTTGGCAGCGCAAGCCACCCCAGGAGCTATTCTGTGGCAGGAATTGGATGCTCCATTTACCAAAAACAGGGGAGGAAGAGACAGTTGACTACCGATTTCAGCTACTGATTAGTCAATTCAGCTGGCTAAAGTATAACCCTAAGAACAGCTAAAGTTTGAGCCTTTCCAAGTCAGAAGGAGGCCGGTAGCTGCCATTTTGACTCCACCCCCAGCATGAGGGGAAGCCAGGCTGACTGAAAATCACAGTGATGGTAGAAACCGGTTTCTTTCACCCAGATTGGCCTGCAGCCCTAGCCTGGACTTCAGCCCCACCTCTAGCAGGGAGGAAGCTGACAGGCCCTGAACCAGCCTATCCAGGTAACTGCAGGTACATTTAGCTGGCACAGACTGAATAATGTGAATAATCAGTTGCCCTGGAAATCTACTGGGGCAACTGTGGTCATCTTGGACTTGCACTGCATAGATTGCTGCCCACACCTGCAGCTCCATACCTGCCCCAGGCAGGGGAGAAAGGGACGTGAAGCTTCATCAGTCTCTCTGGGCAACTACAGTCTAGGCCTACATGACTTGGATTATTCCACACAGCTGTGGCTCTTTCCCTACCCCTGGCAAAGAAGAAAGTGGGGAGAAGCTTCATTGGTCCTTGGAGCAATGAGGGTAGCTTGAGCTTCCACAGCTTATAGCACCAACTACACCCTTGGCTCCTACTACACAACCAGCAAAGAAGAAAAGGGCAGGAAGCCCTAAACTAAAAGGAAAAACTGCACCCAGAATAAATACTCTAGTAAGCCAGATGCCAAGACACCAACAAAAAATTACAATCCACACGAAGAAACAGGAAGATATGGCCCAGTAAAAGGAACAAGAGAAGCCTCCAGATGACATAAAGGAGTTGAGACAACTAATCATAGATGTTCAAACAAATCTTCTTAATAAATTCAATGAGATGGCTAAAGAAATTAAGGATATTAAGAAGACATTGGATGAGCACAAAGAAGAATTTGAAAGCATACATAGAAAAATGGCAGATTTTATGGGAATGAAAGGTGCAATAAATGAAATTTAAAATACACTGGAATCATATAATAGCAGATTTGAGGAGGCAGAAGAAAGGATTGCTGAGCTTGAAGAAATGGCCTCTGAAAGTGAACATACAAAAGAACAGATGAAGAAAAGATTGGAAAAACTTGAACAAGGTCTCAGGGAACTAAAGGATAGCAAGAGACGTGCAAATATGCATGTCGTGGATGTCCCAGAAGAAGAGAAAGGAAAAGGGGCAGAAGGAATATTTGATGAAATAATGGTCGAAAATTTCCCAACCCTATCGAAGGACATAGATATCCATGTCCAAGAAGCACGACGTACTCCCACCCAAAAAAATCTGAATAGACCAAGTCTGAGACACATACTAACCAGAATGTCAAATGCCAAAGACAAAGAGAGAATTCTGAGAGCAGCAAGAGAAAAGCAATATATAATATATAAGGGATACCCAATAAGATTAAGTGCCAATATCTCATCAGAAACCATGGAGGCAAGAAGACAATGGTATGATATATTTAAGACACTACAAGAGAAAAACTTCCAGCCAAGAATCTTATATCTGGCAAGATTGTCTTTCGAAAATGAAGGCGAGTTTAGAATATTCACAGGTAAACAGAAACTGAGAGAGTTTGTAACCAAGAGACCTGCTTTGCAGGAAATACTAAAGGGTGTGCTACAGCCTGGAAAGAAAATCCAGAAGAAAGAGTTCTGGAAGAGAATCTAGAAATGAAGATTATATCAATAAAAGTAACTAAAAGTGTCAAAAGAGTGGTGAAAATAATATGACAGATAAAACCCATATATTCAGGAATAAACTTAACCAACGATGTAAAGCCTTCATACTCAGAAAACTACAACTCATTGTTAAAAGAGATCAAAAAAGACCTAAATAATTGGAAGAACATTCCATGCTCTTGGATTGAAAGACTAAATATCATTAAGATGTCAATTCTACTCAAATTGATATACAGATTCAATGCAATCCTGATTAAAACCCCATCAGCATTTTTTAAATAAATGGAAAACATGATTGTCAAATTTATTTGGAAGAGTAAGGGGTCCTGAATAGCCAGAAACATCTTAAAAAGGAAAAGCAAAGTTGGAGAACTCTCATCTCTGGACTTTAAGTTGTGTTACCTAGCTACAGTGGTAAAAACAGCATGATACTGGCATAAAGACAGACACATAGACCAATGGAACCAAATTGATTGTTAAAAAACAGACCCTCACATCTATGGTCAAGTGATTTTTGACTAGCCTGTCAAACCCACCCAGCTCGGGCAGAACAGTCCATTCAACAAATGGTGCTGAGAAAATTGGATATCCATAGCAAAAGAAGGAAAGAGGACCCCTATTAAAAAATTAACTCAAAATGAATCAAAAACCTAAATATAAAAGCAAGAACCATAAAGCTTCTAGAAGAAAATGTAGGAAAATATCTTCAAGACCTGGTGGTAGGTGGTGGATTCTTAAAGGAGATAAGAGGAGGACTGAGATGGACTACTGATATTTAATGTATGTAGAAGTTTTAATTAGCTTTACTGTAAAAGTGTGGAAATGTAGAGAGTTGATGATAACACATTACAGTGAGTAACAGCTGGTTTATAAATGGTGATGTGGCTGAAATATTAGTCTAGGGATGTAAATACCAATTAACAGAAAGCTAGAGAATAATCTAGGGACTGAATAGCACAGTAAACCCAGAGGTGGATGAGAATAGTGTTGATGGCACAGATGCAAAAGTGTCCTTTGTGCGCTAGAGAAGATGTATATCACTATTGCAGGGTGGTGGGAATGTGGAGAAGCATGGGGAAAATACAGCTGGAGTGACCTATGGAGTATTGTTAACAGTAATAATGTAATATTCTTGCATCTATGCCAAAGATGTTCTGTGTTGTTGATGGGAGAGTGTCGAGGATGTGTGCCAGGTGTATGCTGTGGAACTGGTGATGGTCAGATGATGTTGTCTTATGGTCTGTGGCAGATGTTCCACCACGGTGTGGTGTGTTGATGGAGGGGTGTTGTTTGGGAATTCTGCACATGTGCATGATTGTTTTGTAGGTTTACAACTTTTGTCATAAAAATATATTTAAGAGATGATAATAGGGGGGGTTGGGAGGGAAATGCACCCAATGTGAGATGGGGACTATAGTTAGTAGTAAGATTTTGACAATATTCTTTCATAATTTGAACAAATGTTTCACAACAATGCAAGGTGTTGGTGGAAAGTTGATGTATGGGACGCCCGTATGATGTTATGAATGTTTGCTTTGTAAGTTCACAACTTTGCTATACATTTATTGTTTATGTATGTTCATGTATAAATAATATAAATAATAATAATAATAATAATAGGGTGGGTTGGGGGAAAATACTTTAGTAGTAATATTTTGAGGATGCTCTTTAATCATTAGTTAAAAATGTTTCACAGCAATGCAAGGTATTGGTGGTAGGGTGAGGTATGAGAGCCCTGTATGATGTTATGTATGTTTCTTTTGTAAGTTCATAACTATTACTAGACACTTATTGTTTATATATGTCCATGTATGAGTGATATATTTCAATAAATTTTTTAAAAATGAGGGAAAGGAACTTCCAGGAAGATGGCATCAGAGTAGGTAGGCAGGAATCAACTCTCTCATGAAAACAAAAGAGGAAGGGCAAAAAGCTGTCCAAGGGAGCTGCTTTGGGGATCTGCAGACTAGGAGAGTACTGTGCATCCTCCAGAAAGGAGAGGACAGAGAGATGAAGAAGCTAAAATGAAAACCATGTGTATGAACCACCATGGCCCAGGAATGGCACCCATCCCCCACCCTCAAGGCAAACAGCCTGGATAAAACCCATGGCTCACTGCAGCCAATGGAGAGGGGAACAGACATCTTCCTACCTGAGAAGAGGGATGATGTGGCAGAAGGAAGAGAGTGGTTTCTCTTCAGTGAGTTTGTCCAACAGAGCCTGCTTTGAATCTTGGCTCTGGCCAGACCAGAATTGTGGGCAAGCGGGGGTTGAAAGAGACACCTCCAGGGAAAGATTTTCAGATTGCTATCTGCTGGCCAGCTAGGAAACAGCAGGGAGAAAAATGCTTTGAGGAGTCTTTCATTCCAGACAACTTGGAGCATATCTTTCACTATTAATGAGTCCCTGGCCCTATTTTGGTAACTTAAGTTGGGCAATTTTAAACACTTAATACAAATGGAACAACCAAAAATCAAAGAAAAGCCATGAAACAAAACCACTACGCAAGAGATGACTTGACCATCAGAGTAAATTCACCAACATATTCAGATGCCTAGACATCAGCAAAAAATTATAAGCCACATTAAGAAACAGGAAGAGACAGCCCAAACACAGAAACAAACCAAAAATCTTGGTGAGACATGAGATTTAAGACAACTAATCAAGGATAATCACAGAAATCTCCTAAATCAATTCAAGGACTTGAAAGAAAATACAACTACAGAGTCTAAGGATATTAAGAAAACACTGGATGAGCATAAAGAACAATTTGAAAGCCTAGAAAGAAAAGTAAAATGCTTATAGGAATGAAAGGCACAACAGATGAGGTGAGAAATACAGTGGAAGCATATAATAGCAGGTTTGAATTGATGAGTGACAGGATTAGTGAATTGGAGGACTGAACATCTGGACTAGAAAAGACAGAAGAACAGAAAGAGAAAAGAATGGAAAAAATTTAACAGGATTTCAGGGAATTGAAAGACAATGTGAAACACCCAAACATACATGTTATCGGTGTCCCAGAAAGAGAAGAGAGTGGAAAAGGGGCAAAAAGAATATTTGACAAAATAATGACCAAAACTTCTCAACCCTTATGAAAGACATAAGTATTAATATCCAAGAAGGAAGTGCATCTTAAACAGAATGAATCCAAATAGACCAACTCCAAGACACCTACTATTCAGAATGACGTATACCAGAGATAGAGGATTCTGAAACAGTAAGAGAAAAGCAAGGCATAACATACAAGACAAAAATAAGATTAAGTGCCGATCTCTCAACAGAAAGCAAGGATGCAAGAAAAAAGTGGTATGATGTGTTTAAGGTAATGGAAAACTGTCCTTCAAAAATGAGGGTGAGTTTAAAATCTTCAAAGAATAATGAAAACTGATAGAATATGTTACCAAAAGACCAGACTTACAAGAGATACTAAAGGGAGTGCTGCAGCCTGAAAGGAAAAAACAATGGTAAGAGACTTGGAGAAGAGTGTAGAAATGAAGATTATTAATAAGGGTAACTTAAAGGGTAAAAAGAGAGACAAAAGTAAGACATGGCAATGGAAAGCCATATGATAAAATGAACAAAATAAGTAATGCCTTTAGAGTAATAGCACTGAACATTAATGGATTGAATTCCCCAGTCAAAACACATAGACTGAGAGAATTCTGGGAAGACAATGGATTACAAAGACACAGAAATCTCTCTTCTCACTGAAAAATAGCTAGAGGACAGGCAGAAAAGACCTGGGGAAAAAGTTCTATGGTGTAGGACACCAGAGGAAGGCTGGATACCACCCAGAAGAGAGAGAAGCACAGGAAAGGAACCTCAATGTTAAGACTGTGAGTAGATTGTAGCTGTAGCTGCTGGCACCCCTCCCTCACCCTATGAAGAGAAAGTATTGAATTTTTTGGCTTTGGGAATGCAGCTACAGACAAAGGGGGCCACATGGATCCACTTCCCCAAGAAGCAGGAGAGACAGGGACACAACCTGAGGATGATTCATCTTTTGACCCACAAATTTAGTCTGTGAACACTTCCAGTATGAGTGGGACAGCACCATTGTTTGTCTTGAGGGATGGCACAGGAATAAATAGATCCAACCCTCTCAAATGCCCTCCCTACTGACTGGGACTGGTTGTTGAGGAAACAGAGAGGAGAGGAATTATTTCCTAACCAGGAAAAGAGAGGGAACTGCCAGAAAAGTATGGAGAACTCTCTCTGAGAAAATTTGATTTGCAAGGCTCTTAACCTTCAGGTAGGAGCCTCTGTCACATTGATCTGGTCCATGTTGCTGCAGACACACCAGGCTTTGAACTGAGAGGCCTGCCAAAGAGCATCATCTGCTGGCCAACCAAGAAAGTGCTTGTGAGGAAATTAAAAGTAAATAGTCCAAATATATTGTGTAACATATTGTTTGATACAAAAAAAATATTTTTATATGTATCCTGTACATTTAATTGTTAAGTCACAGGGCAGGTCTCAATAAATACAAAAATACTGAAATTATACAAAGAAGCTCCTCAGATCATAATGGAATGAAACTGGAAATCAATAATAGACACCAAAGGAGAAATTTCAGAAATGAGAGGAGGCTGAACAACACAAACCTAAATAATCAGTGGGTCAAAGAAAAAATTAGTAAATATATTGAGATGAACAAAAACTAGAACACAACTAACCAAAACTTATGGGATAGAGAGAAGGCAGTCCTGAGATGGAAATTTACAGCCCTAATTGCCTATATTAAAAAAGAAGAAAGAGCTAAAATCAAAGATCTAAATGAACAACTGGGGAAACTAGAAAAAAAATCAGCAAACCATTCCCAAAGCAATCAGAAGGAAAGAAATAAAAAAGATTAAGACAGCAATAAATGAAATTGAGAGGAAATAAAAACAACACAATAGAGAAAATTAACAAAACCAAAAGCTGGTTCTTTGAAAAGATCCATAAAATTGAAAAACTGTTAGCTAGTCAAAAAAAAGAGAGAGAGAGAGAGAAGATGCAAATAAATAAAACCAGATGTAAAAGGGGGGGAGTTACAACTGACCCCACAGAAATAAAAAGGATCTTAAGAAAGTATTATGAGAAACTCTATGAAACAAAATAGACAACTTAGATGGAATGGATAGATTCCTAGAAACGCACAACAAACACTGATGCTACAAGAAATAAAACAATTTAACAAACCAATCACATCTAAAGAGATAGATTCAGTCATCAAAAATCTCCCAGGAAAGAAAAGTCCAGGACCAGATGGCTTGACAGGTGAATTTTATCAAGCATTTCAAGAAGATATAACACCAATCTTGTTTGAACTCTTCCAAAATTTGAAGAGAAGGGAAAATTACCCAACACATTTTATGAAACCAACAACCTTAATAACAAAGCCAGATAAAGACATTACAAGAAATGAAAATTGGAAACCAATCTCTAATGAACATAGATGCAAAAATTCTCAACAAAATACTTGCAAATAGAATCCAACAGCATATCAAAAGAATTATACACCATCACCAAGGGGATTTATTCCTGATATGCAAGGGTGGTTCATCACGGGAAAATCAAATAACATAATACACCACATTAACAAATTGAAGGAAAAATAAACCATGTGATTCTTGTGATCGATGCAGAAAAGTCATTCAACAAAATCCAGCAACTCTTGATAAAAACACTTTGAAAGATAGGAATAGAAAGAAAATTCCTCAATATGATAAAAGGCATATATGAAAAACCCACAGCCAATACTACTCAACGGGGAAAGGTTGAAAGCTTTCCCTCTAAAATGGGGAAAAAGACAAGGATGCCCACTTTCACCACTGTTATTCAACATTGTGCTAGAAGTTCTAGCTAGAGGAATTAGATAAGAAAAAAAAAGGCATACAAATAGGAAAAGAAGAAGTAAACCTCTCACAATACACCGATGATATGATCTTATATTTAGAAAATTCTCAAATGCTTACAACAAAGCTACTTCAACTAATAAACAAGTTCAACAAAGTGGCAGGATACAAGATCAACACGCAAAAACCAGTAATGAACAATCTGAGGAGGAAATCAGGGGGGAAAATCCATTTACAATAGCAAAAAAAAAAAAGACTCAAATACCTAGGAATGAATTTAAAAAGGGAAGTACAGGACCTGTATGCAGAAAACTACAAAACAATGATAAAAGAAATCAACAAAGACCTAAACAAATGGAAAGACATTCTGTGTTCATGGATTGGAAGACTGAAGATCATGAAGATGTCAATCCTACAAAAACTGATTTATAGATTCAATGCAATACCAATCAAAATTCCAACAGCCTACTTTACGGAAATAGAAAAGATAATTACTAAATTCATTTGGAAGGGAAAGTGCACCTGAATAGCCAAAAGCATTCGAAAAAAGAAGAGTGACATGGGAGGAATTTCATTGCCTGATCTTGAAACATATTACAAAGCTACAGTGGTCAGAACAGCATGGTATTGGCATAAAGATAGATACATTGATCAGTGGAATAGAATTGGGAGTCCAGAAATAAACCCTCACCTTTTTGGCCAACTGGTTTTCAACAAACCTGCCAAATCCATGTTAATGGTCAAAACAGTCTCTTCAACAAATTGCGCTTGTTGAACTGGATATTCACAACCAAAAGAATGAAAGAGGACCCTTATCTCACTCCCTACACAAGAATCAACTAAAAATTGATCAAAAATATAAATATAAAAGCCAGAAGAATGAAAGAGGACCAAAAGAATGAAAGAGGACCCTTATCTCACTCCCTACACAAGAATCAACTAAAAATTGATCAAAAATATAAATATAAAAGCCAGGACCATAAAACTATTAGAAGAAAATATAAGGAAGCATCTTAAAGATCTTATGGTAGGTGATGGTTTCTTGAACCTTACACCCAACACGAACAACAAAAGAAAAAATAGATAAATGGTACTTCCTCAAAATTAAACACTTTTGCAACTCAAAGGGCTTTAGCAAAAGGGTGAAAAGGCACCCAACTCAATGGGAGAAAATATTTGGAAATCACATATCCAATAAGTGTTAATACCCACAATATATAGGGAGATGCTACAAGTCATCAATAAAAAGACAAATGACCCAATTTTTAAAATGGGCAAAAAACGTGAATAGACAGTTGTTCAAAGAAGAAATACAAATGGCTAAAAAACAGATGGAATAATGTTCAACATCACTAGTGATAAGGGAAATGCAAATCAATACTACAGTGAGCTATCATTTCACACCTATTAGAATGGCCACTATTAAAAAGACAGAGAACTACAAGTGTTGGAGAGGATGTGGAGAGATAGGAACACTTATTTCCTGTTGGTGGGAATGTAGAATGGTACAGCCACTGTGGAGGACTGTTTGGCAATCCCTAAAGAAGTTGAATATAGATTTGCCACATGACCCAGCAATACCACTACTGGGTATATACCCAGAAGAACTGAAAGCAGTGACATGAACAGACATCTGCACACCGATGTTCATAGCGGCATTATTCACTATTGCCAAAAGTTGGAAACAACTCAGGTGTTCATCAACTGATGAATGGCACAATTGGTAAAAAGGATGTGTATTAACCTTTGGAAATGAATAGAAAAGGTGAAAGACCAACATAATGTTTGTAACTAGCAGTACTAGTATGTGGGTATGAAAAGGGTTTAAAGGGAAAGTCTAAGGTCATGTATATTACTAAAAGGAAAGCTTAAAAATGTAACATGAAACTATATAGCATAGTAAAACCACTTGTGAAATATGAATATGGGTAACTTGCATATAAAAGACTGTTTTTCTTTGAAATTGAACAAATGTATGGTAATACTACAAGATGTTAACATCAGACAAAAAACAAAAATAAAACATTATGCTAAGTGAAAGAAACCAGACACAAAATACTACGTATTGTATGATTCCATTTATATAAAATGTAAATATAAATCAATTTATAAAGATGAAGTTAGATTAGTGTTTATGGGGTTGGGGTAGAACTGTTAAGGGTTATGGAATTTTTCTTTTTGGAGTGGTGAAATTGTTTTAAAATTTTTTGTGGTGATGAATGCACAATCATGTGATTATACTAAATGCCATTGATTATACATTTTAGATAAATCATATGGTATATGGATATATCTCAATAAAACTGCTTAATAAATAAATAAGTAATTGTGCAAGCACAGCCAGAAATAGCAGCTATGTACAGTAGGGGAATATAGAGAGATTGAGAGGTGAAGAATTTTCTTGTTTGTTTGGATTTTTTGGTTTATTATTATTATTGAAATAATGAAAATGCCTTAATGAAGATTAAGGTGATGAATACACAATTATGTGATTATACCACGAACACTTTGGATGAATTATATGTTTTATTACTATGTACACTTTGGATGAATTATATGTTTTATTACTATGTATCCGTAAAATTGATTTGTTAAAAAAAAAAAAAGAAACTAAAAAGGCAGCATACACAAATGGAAGAAAATATTTGGAAAGAGTTTGATATCCATGTTATATAAAGAGATCACACAACTCAATGACAAAAAGACAAGCAACCCAATTTAAAAAATGGGACAAAGATTTGAATAGACATTTTTCCAAAGAGAAAATTCAAATGGCCAAAAAAACACATGAAAAAATGCTCATCACTAGCTATTGGGGAAATGCAGATCAAAACTAAAATGAGATACCATTTCACACCTTATAGAATGGCCATTAATTTTTAAAAATATCAGAAAACTACAAGTACTGGAGAGGATGTAGAGAAATTGGAACACTCCTTCACTGTTGATGGGAATCTAGAATGGTGCAGCCTTCGTGGAAGACAGTTTGCCAGTATCTCAAAAGCTGAATATAGAACTGCCGTATGATCCAGCAATACTGTTACTAGGAATATATTCAGAAGAACTGAAAGCAAGGATGCAAACTGACATTTGAACACCAATGTTCATAGCAGCATTATTCACAGTTCCTAAAATATGGAACCAGCCCAAGTGTCCATCAACCAATGAATGGATAAACAAAATGTTGTCTATATATACACAATGGAATACTATTCAGCTGTAAGAAGAAATGAAATTGGGATGCATATGACAACATAGATGAACCTTGAGGATATTAGGTTGAGTGAAATTAGCCAGACACAAAAGCACAAACACTGTATGGTCTCATTAATATGAACTAAATACGATGAGTAAACTCTAGAGGGTAGGTTACTAGAAGATAGAATGTGGGTTTAGAATGGGAGCTGATACTTTATGTAGAATTTTTAATAAGGTTTATAGTAAAAAGTGTGGAAATGAATAGTTTTGATGGCAACACATTATAGTGAGTATAATTAACACTGCCAATTTAGAAATATGATTGTGGCCGAACGGGATAGTCTGTGGATGTAAATGTCATTTAAGAGGAGAAGCGGCAAGATGGCGTTGGTTTAACAGGGCACTCACCAACTCTCTCGCAAAAAATGGCTGAGTGGAGGCAAGATCCTGCCAGAGTGAGCTGTTTTGGGAATCCACAAAGCGGGGGGCTTCAGGGCATCGATCTGGAGGGAGCTGGATGAAGAGATAAATTGCTCAAGGTAAAACTGTGAGTTTCTGGTCCCTGTGGCTGGAAACTGTGGACTGCTAAGCCACACCCTCAAGGAAAAAAAGTTGCTGTGAGCCCCGAATCCATTTGCTGACCACCCAGAGGGAGGGAGAGTTCTCGGAGAGTGGGAGGGTTCTGGTAAAAGGTGGAGAGGGGTTTCCTTTCTGTGGGTTTGGTTGCCTGGACCCCCTTTGAGCTTTGGGGAGCATACCAACTAGCTCAAGGTGGCACCAGGAAGAGGGGAGAGGTGAATCTGCTGAGGCAGCCTGATTTACATAACCACCCTGGGATAGAGAAACTTGGCCTGGGAGAAGGTGGGGTCAGGCAATTGATTAGTTCCGTGCTGAAAACTATCAAAATTTCAACTCCTTAAGGGAGGCAAGCAATAGGAAGTGCTTAATAAGCTTCCAAACGCCCATTTAAGGTTCCCTGGGAGGAAGGGGAGGTCTGGAAGAGGGTTGAGTCATTTCTCTGCTGTGAGTTCACTCACCAGGGTCCCATTTGAATTTCAAAAGGAAACTCAACATGATCTGGAGAGGAGAGGGGGGGATTCGCTCACACAAGTTATTGCTTCCTGCTGCCCTGAGAGAGAAAGCAATAAGAATAGAAAGGGAGCAGGGACAGACTCCTAAGCAGCAGGAATCAGTGCAACTGCAGAGTAAAACCTGCCTGAGGGAAAGTGACTGGATAGCTTTCTTAAGAGCTAACTGACCCAACAAGGAAGTTTAGCTCAGTGGAGGAGTTTCTGCCTTCAATATACGAGGTCCCTAGTTTGATTCCTGGATCCTCTTAGAATAGTGATCCACCAGGATATCAAACATCCAACTGATACTTTAGAACAGGGAAAAGAGAGACATTATTTCTGTATTACCTTCTCCTGGGTTTCTTATTCTTCCTTTAAAAAGGTTACTCCTTTTTTAAAATTTAACTTAGTTTACTTGTTAAAACCCACTTCAAAACCTGCAGAGGTCAGACTGCAGGGTAATTGATTGAAGAACACTGGCAGCCTGAGAAGCCCCTCAGGGGCCTAAGGCTGTTTATCCTTAGTTTGTGTTTGACTGCTGGCTTGTGTGTTTGTTTTTCTGTTTTCTTGTTTTTCTTTCCTCTTTCTTCGCCCCCCCCCCCTTTTTTTTAATTAGGTGCTGCTGGCTTTCCTATTTCCTCTTCCTTGATTTCCCATTTTCTGTGTATATTGATTTTGTCTACCAACACTATCTCCTTTCCTTCCTTCATCTTTCTATCTCCTGTGTTCTGTTGTTGTTCTTATATTCTACTTCTCTTTGTTTAGTCCACAATTTTCCTGGTTTTTATTTCTATCTCATCTATTTGGTTTTATTTCTTTTATTAATTTTTTCTTTTTCTCTTTTCTTTGAGGCAAGAAAAAGATATAAAAGGCATCCAAATTGGAAAGGAAGAAGTAAAAACGTCACTATTTGCAGATGACATGATCCTATACATAGAAAGCCCTGAGAAATCTACAACAAAGCTTCTAGAATTTGTAAATGAGTTCAGTAAATTCGCAGGTTATAAGATCAATGCACAAAAATCAGTAGCATTTCTGTACACCAATAATGAGCAAGCTGAGGAGGAAATCAAGAAAAAAATCCCACTTACAATAACAACTGAAAAAATCAAATACTTAGGAATAAATTTAACTAAAGATGTAAATGACTTATGCACAGAAAACTATACAACACTGTTAAAGGAAATCAAAGAAGACTTAAATAAATGGGGGAATATTCCCTGTTCATGGATAGGGAGACAAAGCATCATTAGATGCTTATCCTACCCAAACTAATCTACAGATTTAATGCAATCCCAATAAAAACCAACACAACATTTTTTTTACCGATTTGGAAAAAAACTATGAAATTTATTTGGAAGGTCAAAAGGCCCTGAATAGCCAAAGACATATTGAAAAAAAAAAATGAAATCGGAGGAATCACACTACCTGACTTTAAAACATACTACAATGCTACAGTGGTCAAAATTGCCTGGTATTGGAACAAGGATAGACATACCGACCAATGGAACCGAACTGAGAGTTCTGATATAGATCCTCACATATACAGTCATATGATATTCGACAAGGCCACCAAGCCCACTCAACTGGGAGAGAATGGCCTCTTCAACAAATGGTGCTTTGAGAACTGGATATCCATATCCAAATGAATGAGAGAGGAACACCATCTCACACCTTATACAAAAAGCAACTCAAAATGGATCAAAGGTCTAAATATAAGAGCCAAGACCATAAAGACCTTGCAAGAAAATGTAGGGAAGCATCTAAAGGACCTTGTAATAGGAAATGGCTTCAAAACACAAGCTGTGAAAGAAAAAATAGATAAATGGGACCTCCCCAAATTAAAACCTTTTGCACCTCAAAGGAGTTTGTCAAGAAAGTGAAAAGACAGCCTATCCAAAGGGAGAAAATATTTGGTAACCATGTATCTGATAGGAACCTAATATCCAGCATATAAAAAGAAATTTTATATCTCAAAAATAAAAAGACAAATAACCCATTTAAAAAATGGGCAAATGATGTGACCAGACACTTCTCCAAAGAAGAAATACAAATGGCTAGAAAGCACATGAAAAGATGCTCAACATCACTAGTTATTAGGGAAATGCAAATCAAAACTACAGTGAGATACCATCTTACACCCGTTAGACTGGTAGCCATTAAAAAAACAGAGGAGGAGATAGCAAGATGGCGTTAGTGTAGGAGGGCGCACACTGCAAGCTCCCAGAGCAAGGCGGATTGGGGACGGGGTCCTGCCCGGGGGTCTGTGCTGTGCACGCGTGGAGTGAGAGGCTTGGGACATCTATCTGCGCTGATGGGCGACGTGGACCGAATGGTGGAGATTCGTGAGTTTTGAGGCTGCCGGTGGAGGTTGGCACAGGTGGCTGAGCCCCACGGTTAGGGAAAAAAAAATAAAACGGCCATTTTGAGCCACGGACGGGGTGAAAAACTTGTATTTTCTAGGAATCTGGCTGCCTGGCGCCCCTTGGACCTTGTGTGAACAGAGCAAATGAGCTAATCAGCACCCAGTGAACCGGAGGGGGGATTTTGGTCGGGCAACGCAGCTGATTTCCCTAGCCACCCAGGGATAAGACCCAGGCCGCTGCGGAGCCAGGAGGAAGGGACACTTCCCAAAAAAGGGAGGGTTCGGTTGGAAGACAGGGAAGGGTATTTTATATTTTTAGACATTGATCTGGCTGCCTGCACCGCCCCATAGCTTTGGGGAGCAGATAAGCCGACCTGAAGCAGCATCAGGCTGAGAACAGACGCGAATCTGCACTCAAACTGATTTACTGAGCAGCCCTGTGACGCTGGAGCTCGGCGCCAGAAGGGGCAGAATCCGCTATCTTTAGCACTCCTCACTGACTAACATCAGAGCTTCAGCTAACCAGGGGAGTCTGGAAAGTGGGACGTGCTTGATTAATTTCCACGGGCCCAGCTAGGGTCCCTTCCGTAAGGGGGTTGGTCTAGAGGAGGAATTATTTTGGGTCCTGCATTTGGCTAAATAAAAAAAAAAAAAAAAAAAAAGTGAGGTCACCTCAACAAATGAAAAATAAATTCTTTTTAATTTAGTTTAATAGCTAAAAGCTGCTTCAGGACCTACATATAGAACCCTGTGGGGAAATTCATTGATAATCACAAGTAGGCAGGAAGGATCCACGTGGACCCTAGGGGAATCATTGACCCCCCTTAGCTCTGTTTGACTGCTTGCCTGTGTGGATCTTTGGTTTCTCTCTGTTACTTTCTGGTCTATTGCTATTATTCCCATTTTCCTCCCCCCTTCCTTTTTCCTTCTATTTTTTTTTTTTTTTTAAATAGGTGCTGCCAGCTGGTCGCTTATTCGCTGGGCTTCTTATTCAGTAATTTCCCACTCGCTGCATATATTGATTGTGTATTACAAACTATCGCTTATCCTTCCTGATTCTTTCTGCCTTCTGTTTTCTGTTGTGGCTCTTAGAGACAACATTTTTTCATAGGCCCACAACTTAAGGGTGTCAATTTCTATCCCAACTATTTTGTTTTCTTCTTCTTCTTTTTTCTTTTTTTTTTTATTAGTATTAACTTTTTCCTTTCAGACCTTTCTCTACTATTTCTCTCCCTCCTCATAATTCTAGCCTTCTAAATAACTATATATATATATTCCTCCATTTGTTTTCCCAGTCCATTGTAGGAACTCCATATTTTTTCCTAGTACTCTACACTGCCTACTCAAGTTAAATATTCATCTCATTTAGTCTCATTTTGCCCCTCTTCTAACTTTTATCAATATTTCTATTATCCTTCTGCCTTCCTTACATCTTTTGATTCCTCTGGCCCTAACCTTTTGCCTTCAAGGGAACATAGAAAGAAGCAAGGAAATAAAATAAGAAGAAAAACTGCAAAAGAGAAAACTTAACTCACACGCAGAACCAACAGCTAAATAAAATTCTAGAGCATAGAGAAAAGCTAATCAACTGAACAAACCCATCAAGATAATATGATGACCAGAGGGCAACAGAAAAATACAAATGACTCTGAGAAACTGGAAAACGTGGACCAGTCCAGTGCACAAAATAAAAACCAGGAAGCAATGCAGTACATCGAAAAACTAATCAAAGCTATCCAAACAAATATCATGGAACAACTTAAAGAACTGAAGGAAGAGATTAAGGATATAAAGAAGACACTGGGAGAACATACTGAAGAAATAGCTAACACACCTAAAAAGGTAATGGATATGATGGCGAACAAAGACACAAGTCAAGGAATGAAAAAGACGTTGGACTCACATGGCAGCAGAATTGAACAGGCAGAGGAAAGAATTAGTGATATGAGAGACAATACAGTTGAAATCAAAGAGATTGTAGAAAAGATATACAAAAAGATAGAAAAAATCCAGTATGGTCTCAGGGAATTAACCGATAATGCAAGAAGCACAAACATACGCATTATGGGCATATGTTTGAAGGAGAAGAGAAGGGAAAGGGAACAGAAGGAGTGTTGAAGGAAGTTATGGCTGAAAACTTCCCAACCCTATTGAGAGAGATGGATGTGCAGATCCAGGAAGCACAGCGCACCCCAAATAGTATAAATCCCAACAGGCCAACTCCAAGACATATACTTGTCAAATTGTCCAATGCACAAGACAAAGAGAAAATACTCAAGGCAGCAAGAGAAAAGAGAACCATCACATACAAGGGAAGCACAATAATATTAAGTGCTGATTTCTCAGCTGAAACCATGGAGGCAAGAAGACAGTGGTATGACATAGTCAAAACAATAAAAGAAAAAAACTTCCAGCTACGAATTCTCTATCCAGCAAAATTGGCATTCAAAAATGATGGAGAGTTCAAAATATTCACAGATAAACAGCAATTAAGAGAGTATGTCAAGAAGAAACCAGCACTTCAAGAAATACTAAAGGAATCTCTACAAGTTGAAAGGAAAAAACAAAGGAGAGAGAGTTGGAGGAAAGTTTAAAAACAACTGAAAACTCAAAAAGAGAAACAAAACAACATATGACATACATTAACCCAAAGAAAAAATGACTGAAGTAAGAAATTCGTTACGAGTAATAACACTGAATGTTAATGGATTAAATTCACCAATCAAAAGACACA